>JANDKE010001749.1:0-12793 GCA_027627275.1 Coprinellus aureogranulatus | reverse complement strand
GGAATGCAGAAATGAGGCAGATGACAACGTGCGAGAGAAAAGATTTGATAAAGGTAGAACCGCAAAGCTGTAGACTATATTCATTTTAACCCGCTGAAGCCGGATAGGACAGTGGTCTGGGAAAGGTTGAACCTTGCCCGAACATAGGGCATTCCGACTGCCCCGGCAGCTATTCAAAACCTGAGGGCGCTAAACTTCAAGATTTGTATCCATCTCGAGAGCTACACAAATTTTGCTCGATATCAAATGAAATCGGCGAGCCGCAAGCCTAAGGAGGGGAGGGGCTTTGCGCAACAACGTAACTTCCTGAGCGCCCATAATTTCGCCTGTAGAAACAACTTGTCAAAGGAAGGAAAGACGTTGAGCGCATGAACGCGTACCCGGAGGCGTTAATGAGCAGCTCTGAGTCGGGAGTATGTTCGTGAAGGTCCCAGACCACCATAACGGACTAGCGCCTTCCATGAATAGACACCAGCCTCGACGAGAAGAGAAGAGCCGTCCGACGCCCGCCTCTCCCGCATCCTGAGGTCGCCAAAACCGTCACCCATCCCATCCCATATCCGAGACCTGAACAACGCCTCGCAGGACGGAAACCGGGGCATCCGAATCCCAGCCGTTCGCTGGTGCGAATCGAGATAATATGGATGCAGAGATTATTGGAGGACGGTCCAGAGGGTCGAGACTTCCAATTGACAAACGGGTTTGAGCTCGGGTGTTATGGCAGAGGGGAGCCCAGGGATTGGGAAGCAAGGGCGGGAAAGAGGTGATTCCGGGAGCTCTTTATTCTGACAGGATAGGGAGGTCGACGGACCGAAGGGAATGATGATATATGGATACCGTCAACCGGCCGTCAACCCACCAAGGGGACGGGGTTCCGAGTAGTCGTTCTTGGCGATGAATTGCTCGCGTTTTTCATGGCTGGGGGGTACAACGCTGTGAGGTTACTTCGAGGTTGGGCGTTTGCGAGGGAGAAATAGTGGGAGTGTTTGACGAGGGACGTGAACCGAAGGGAATTGGATGCCAGAGTGAGGGAACCTAGTCGTGGAATCGCGCCTCAAGTGACGCCAGGTTCCGAGCTTCCCTTCCTCATTCATAATCGCGCCAACCTAGCCAATGCAAGGCCAATGTGTGCTGGGGGGTCGTATCTAGCGCTGCAGAACATTTACAAATGCCCAAAGGCGAAGTACTCCCCACCTGTCGAGTCTAAACCCCTACGCAGATTTGCAGTCTTCGATAGAGCGCTTTGCGAGCTCCATGGAGCGTCGAAGGAGGGGGAGATGCTGGGTATTGCGAAGCGTCGATGGCCTGGACGCTCTGCTGCGAGTGTCGTCCCCAGAGCGGTTCCTCGCGCTTGGAAGAGCAAAAGATACACTTTGAGACTGGCTCGCCAGATTGGCGTATGGTCGCGGATCCTTGAGATTCAGATGGAGGGACGCGGATAATGTAAAAGCGACCCAGGAGAATGAATAGAATCCGTCTGCAAGCATAGACGGGAAGATTCAATGGGCGGGACGACAGCCGCTCGTGGTACTTGGGGGCTGCAGAACGTTGCAGGACTGGATTAGGGAAGAGGATTAGGCTGGGACGGTGATCTCGTTGAAGGGGAGGTGTGCCTCTAAGGACAATCGGGGACGGATGCAAGGATAGCAAGACGTCTGTAACATAGACTGAGGAACGAAATTAGCAACGTGCATAGCAACGAAGGCAAGAAACATATGCACTGGACTTCCTTCGACCTCTCGTTTCAATTCAAAAATCGACTACATCGTACCCAGCACCCTTTGCCTCTAAGAGCCTCCAGTGTCCCCTCCCTCTTCGGAAAGGTGGAACTGCAGGGGATGCATGAGGATAGATTCTGAAGGACGAACGAGAGAGGGTACTGACAGAGTTTGAGTCCGGCGTGGTTTCTCCGGTAGGTCGACGACCGCCTTCGATACCCAGTTCGCGTGGACACTGGATCCGTATGCAGAGGAAAACGGGGAGTGCTGAAGCTGGGAAAGTGAACTGTGTCGACGTCGTCTTGCTTGTAGCGAACGATACCCCCCGGCAATGGCAATAACGGAAGGTATAGTCGGAGGTCCAGGGAAGGAAAAGCAAGGGAGGAGGACGTTATTGTGGTTGGGATGTTGTGCCTGCGCAAGGGACATGCGGGAGCTCCTTCCGTACAAAATGCATATGGGATGACTGGGGATGGAGGTGGGCGAGGAGAGACGCGAGGCTTGGTCACATTGTAGCTCGGGGTGGGCGCGAGGCACTGGGACGTCGTATCGTAGGGCCCCACTTTTGAAAGGGACTCTGGAATGTCTTGAATATTGATTGGAGGGGGGTCGCCAGGGCGTCGATGACGACGTCCATTGCCGGCTTTACGGAGAATGCGTGTGCGGGAGGGCTTCGCCCAAGGACCGTGGATAGAGAGGGAGTGACCTTGGAAGGGAAACGGAGGGCGAACGACTGAAGGCATTGCAGGACAAGGGACGTGATGGTGGGCGGAGAGAGGCTCGGAGGCCAACGAGTCAAAGCAAACACTTGATCCGTCGCCATCAGCGATGCGGCGGCGTCGGTCCGGTAATTCCTCCATTTTCGGAAGGTTTTGAAAGCTTTCCTCTTCTTCTCTCCTCTGCATCCACCCTCTCTGGCTGTTCCGGAGCGCTGGACAACCCTTCTTATCGGGCTCCCTACGCCTGGGCACTGTTCTTGCCTTCCAATACGCCGTTCAGGCCCAAATCTTGGTTCAAGACGGGTCCGATCCCCGGTATATTCGCTCCACAAGGAATACTCGAGGACGACGCGCTCGACGATCCACCCAGTACGCGTCAACCGCGCCCCCGGTCTTTGAGAAGCACCTGTCCCCATGCTCTTCTCCCTAGCCAGAATTGATGGAGATGGTTCGATGATAGTGATCGGGTCCTCTGTCAACCTCGGGGAGCTGCCTTGACTTTTGACTTTTCTTAGCCTCTCCGCTGTCAAAGGCCGTCCTTTATAGTGAAATGCCACGATGAGTTGCGAAGATATGCCAGATGGGCAGCCTACATTGCATTCCAATTCTCGCCTCAGGAGGTACTAGGGGTGCAGAACGCAAGGGTCGCCACGAAGCCAGGGTTATTTCCGTCCAGACTGCCGAAACTGCAACGCCGTAATCGGCAAGCAACGACACTAGACATATTGGGATGCGCTGCTCAAACGGAAATTTTGGCAAATCCGTTTCATGTCCGCAAAGCGCAGCTTCGATGTTCTCGGTTGAGGCGTTGGGTGAGAGTGGGCGAAGCTCTCGTAAATCGAGTTTCTGAATCGATCGCAGACGTGTGACTCATACAACAGGCTAAGAGACACCGACAGCCATAGTGTTATTCACCGGTGAAGCGAACGTCGAAAAGGGCAGAGAGATGGGTCCATTGGTGGAGTCCTGGGCTAATAAAAAACCAATGTCGACTTAGCTCCGTTACTGATTTGCCAGGAGTATTCAGCTGTCTACCATCCAGTCCAGGGACTGGAAAGTATGACACGCTTGATAGTTGCAGGCATTACGAAGCACAACAGTTAAGTGGTGAGGATCGCGACCATCGTAAGGAGTCGAATATCGAAAGACCGGTGTTTTGCGCCCGCTCGCTTGGCCTTACGCTCCCGTGGGCGACGCGGTGGTTATTTGGTTGATTTCGAGAGGACCCTGAGCGCCGAGTTGACCGCGTTTTGCGCCTATCATCCCGATTCTTTGACACTATTCGGGAGAGAAAAAAGAACGAGAATAAGACAAGCCATAGACGTGGCAGACGTTCAGCGGGTGAGCACTGTTGGGAAACAACAGTGTTGGCAAGAGACAAGGTTCAAGGAAGAGGCCGCCCCTGTCGGGGCGCATCCCGGCAAAGTCCGAGTCGGAGTTTTATAGCCCCTAACCCCAAGCTCCCGAACCCGGGCCCGCGCCTCCTCGAATTCGGAAGTCAACACGGTTCAGCAAGCCTAACCCTCTATCCTCCTTGAATGTAGCTTTAGGACACCCTATGCCGGCCTGTGCTGAAGGCTGAAATGGTATGCGTAACTCTGTTAGACCCTAGACGTGACGCCAAGGCTTCTTCGTCCGAGCCGTGGGCGCAGCCTCGTGAATTCCTACAAGTTCATTCCACCGCCTACTAGTACGTTATTTAACATGGCCCCGCCATGGGGCTCAAGCTGGTCAACGCACAAAGCCACCCTCTAGGTCCTCTGTGGCGGACAGAGAGAGCGTTCATACAACACGTTTCCTGAACGATGTGCGGTTCCAGGCGGGAATTGTGCTTGAACCGCGGCGAACTCACTCACAGTGACCTTGGCACCCAACTGCCAGTGGACCCAGCCACTATCTAGGGACACCGCAGCAGTCTCAGTACGTNGNCCATCGTCNGCATGCGTAACAACTATGANTGCTGAGNCGTGATTCTGTGGAAGGCACTTCATGACNTTCCCTCTCGGAATAGGACGTGTACATTNCAATGCCGCCACTCGAATCGCCGGAATGTCGCCCACTAAAATCCCGCTGTCTTCTCGACTTCCGAAGAANCTTACCTTGCCGCGTGTCTCTGGGAAGGCACTGNCGGTTATTTGCCTCAGGGGATGTCGNTATCTCAAAAGCCTGGGCGAANTATCCGCCAGAATACCCTGACCGCTCTTCGCCGTTCAGATTTCCGGACAGTGCGGTTCANTGCACGACGATAGAGAAGTTGTTCTACTTCCTCGCTGACTGAGCGAGAACGTGGTAAGCGCCCGTGTGCCGGGATACGCGGCANAGGTCCCATTCTTTAACGCTCAAGGTCCGAAGCTCGAGAAGTCGCTTCCCAGAGATGGGAACGGGCTCCAGTCGTGGATACAGCGGTGGCATGGGAGCGGCAAGGGGTGGCCCGGCAAACTCAAGAAGCTGCNNANGAGGNGAATTCTCCGTCTAACCGGTAATGACGACTCTCAGGATTTGTACTAATNCCTTCTCNAGGTGCACCAAGCAACGGGAATAGGATGGTTCTAGACGTAGNANATCCCGTCGCAGTCGCACATTCNGCCTTCCGTAAGGGGGCCAACACCGTCTNGTTCANGACCTGTTCCTCGCNCCATGAGGTNTTGACCATCGAGGAACCGGGGNGGGGGCATGTGACGCAACGGATCGCTACCTCACAGGGGCACCAGCATGCATTCCTGAGGTCAATTGCACCCTTTGCCGCACCCTGCCGCCGGTCGGATATACNTCCCGAATCCGAGTCACCCGCAACGGGAACGGCATTTGTGGACATGAGATCTATCCACATCGCGCGTGGATTATCTTTTGCATCCAATCTGGCTCCAGCTGCGTTCCGAAGCACACAAGGTGCCGCTGCCAGTGAATCACGATTCGAAAAGGGGGGAGTTTGCTTTCGGTTATAATTGCAGCCATGGAANCTTTCCCAATGTGCCTTCCTTCTTCCCTCTCCTCACCATGTCTAGCCGGACGTCCCTGTCCCTCCCCAGATCGTCCAGCGACGTNCANACCGATACGCGNTCCCCCTCNCCANTNCCAACCTCGAGGCCAATGGACGATGTCACNGTCTGCGAGAAAGGTGGCGTCATAGAACCCACGAAAGAGGAAGCAGCAGATCCAAGCAGCGGTGACGACGAGCTACCAGAAGGAGGCTTGCGGGCTTGGCTAGTAGTCGCCGGGGTGTACGTCTCTTCGTCTCANGGCGTGATTATCGACTGATTCGATTATCCTATCCTAGCTGGATAACACAATTCTGCAGCTTCGGGTACGGTTGACGGGAAACTCAGACGCAGCCTTCAACCTCATACATCATTCATGTCAGGTACACAAACGCGTATGGCGTCTATAACGGCACGTACCTCTTCACCAATTCAGGTTCCGCGGCCTCTGAGGGCAGCTCTACGCAGATTTCTATGTGCGAATATACCTTGGCAAGAGGTATACATCAGCACAGATAAGGTACGTCCCTTCACTCGTGGAAGTATGTGGCGCCGACAGCAAGGTGATTATCTATGCAGCTGGGTAGGAAGTGTCCAGCTCTTCCTCGTGTTGTCGGCGGGAATCATCGCAGGAAGGGCGTTCGACCACGGGTACTTGTGAGTGCATTCAAATTGTGCCTTGCCCTCTCACGCTGAACGTCCCCGTTCCCTGCAGCTATCACCTAATGATTACCGGGTCCTTCTTGCTCGTATTCTGTACGTTCATGGTTTCAATAACCCAGCCCGACCAACTATGGCAGGTCAGTCACAATCGCGTTATTGGGGTGTGGGGGACAAACTGACAGGTACTCAAATTCCGACGGGATTCTAGGTGTTCCTGCTACAAGGTGTTGGTACTGGCCTTGCTGTCGGGCTCATGTATATACCTGGAATGGGCATACTAGCGCATTACTTCCGGAAGCGAAGACCATTCGCCACTGGGATTGCTGTCTCGGTCCGTCGCCCTGAACGCCGCCGCCCCGCATTCACTGACAATTATGTGGCCGCACCTAGGGATCTGCGATTGGAGGCGCCATCCACCCAATCATGCTCAATGCTTGGTTCTACGGGTCTCTGGGCTTTCGCAATGGTGTTCGAGCAAGCGCCAGTCTTAACGCCGGACTACTGATCCTTGCCATGTTCTTGATGAAGCCGAGGTATACGGGTGCCAAGGCGTACAGGATTGGTTTGAGGGAGAGCTTTAGGCGGTTCTTACGAGATGTGCCATACGTCGTAACGATTGCAGGGTGAGATCATGGTTCTTCTGCGCAATGTGATTTCAGAGTAATAGACTCACGCATGGGTTATTCGTAGAACAATCTTCGTCTTCGCTGGACTTTACTACCCCATCTACTTCCTTCAGCTTAATTCAATCAAGAATGGGATAAGTCGGTCATTAGCGTTCTATACGGTGAGCCTTTTTCCTCGTTTTTGTTGCCATGCGGTTTCACTGAAACCGTGTTCTGGCAGATCGCCATCCTGAACGGTGCAAGTGCTGTCGGACGTATCGTTCCCAACCTGTTTGCGAATTACTTTGGAGTCTGGAATACGGTTGTACCCTGCGTAGGGATGGCAGCTATCCTGGTCTTTGTTACGTTGGCTATCGACAACGCTCCTGGGACGATTGCATTTGCCGTGCTGTTCGGGTTCTTCCAAGGATCCTGTGAGTTTCCCGCATTGCTGACCGTTTGAAATTCCCCCAGCTGACCTAGTTTTTCCCCTCCTCTCCCCCGCTGCTGTGTATCTACTGAATGTGCATCTCACCAGATGCCAGCCTACTACCGCCGATGATCACTTCACTCTCCAGCCACGATTATGAAATCGGAGCACGGATGGGAGTATGCTTTGTCTTCACAGGTCAGCAGTTCATTCATTCAGCTTACTGAGGCTCTGGCTCAATCTTCTCTACTTCGCGAATTCAGGAATCGGCGGTCTTGTCGGTGAGTAGTTGTCCACAAAGCAACACACAGTTACATATCAACGTTCTATCGACCCCACGCTCATTTCCGGATACCATGTTCCATCTCTCCTTCCCCCGTGACTAGTACTGATTTTGTCGATTATCTAGGAACGCCAATCGCTGGCGCGCTCTTGACCTCCCACTTCATATGGTGGCGACCAATCGTCTTCTCTGGGACGTGTGTCGGGATGGGCGCCCTGTGCTTTGCGATAGCACGCTTCTTTGTCGCAAGGAAGAAGGGGACGCAGAGACTGTGACAAAGTCAATCATGACTACAAAAGAACTTCAAAAATGGATGAAGGCGGGCTGTCGTCGCCGGCACCGGTGGAGATGTGACGAAGAAACAAATGTATTGGAAGTGTACTTACATAGACTCAACGGTACGGTTATGATCATGCATTCATTACGACACATTCTAGTATTCCAAGTTCTCAACTGTATTTCTAGACACGGCAACTTACGACAATGCATACGATGTGATAGTGGACACTTTTATGTGATTCATTGCTATTATCTCATGCCCACTACATGTCCTAGCCCTCCCTTGGATAACCGGCAAGCTGGCACCTACAATCCAGGGACCCTCCGCCACTGGCACTAGTACTGCGGCCGCCTGTACTAGCTAGATTGGGAGTACCCTGAATGAAGCGTGGTGAGCTCATGTCCGAGTCGGCACGCCCCATGACATAGAATCCCTACAGAATTGAATGCCCTATGTCAAATTAAATGCAGCCGTTCTGAAAGAAAGGCGTTGCGGGTGCGGTCCCGCAGAGGCCATTCAAATGTGGACATTGCTTACCGAAGGCCATTGTTCTCGGAACGGAGAAGAAGCGAAGTCTGAAAGTGGAACATCGCCCAACAGGACGAGCTCGTCTGCCAAATTATCTGACCTCACTCCCCTCTACGTACCGAGAGATAGAGAACAGCAGAGCAATCTCGTACAGGAAATGTTCGGTAGATCGAAGGCTATGGCATCATGTGTCGTAGCTGGAATGAGTCTTAACCCAAAGGGTCGTCGTCAAGTATATACACAAAGGGGCTCATGATCATGAAGGTCATAACAAGTCGTAATCAAACAGTGAAAGGCACACAACTATCTTGGTCCAGGTGACAGGATCCACCATCCGCCTGAATCGTACTCCAAATGAAGGTCTTCAAGTTATTCCTGAACCACCTCGCGTCTTCCTCGCCCAGGATCGGGCCTATACCACACACAAACACCTCGGAAATGTATGTCAGCCGAAGCGGCTGGTTTTCCGGCCGCTCGACAAATTCTTTGCGGGCTTGGATCATCGAGCGGAGTGCAGAAGCGGTGAATTGAGGGCAGTCTTGGATATGCAGCTCTCGAAGGCTTGGAGAGAGCATGACGTGGTAGGGAGGCGCGATTTCGGCTTGAAACATGGCCAGGAGGCTGTTGTCGAATCCCAAGCAAGATCGGAGAGCGAGGACTTCACCGTCCCAGAAGCATAGGAAGTCTTCTAGGTCTTGGTCGGTGCCGATCTCCGAGAGCTCAAGGTAGAGAGGCTGCGGGATCTGGGGTAGCTCGTCGATCGGTATGTTGCGCATGAGCATGGTACGTTGGAGCGATGGTGGCGTGGTCGAAGAGGCTCTTGACGACGCCGTCGCTGAGGTCTTCGAGGATGAGGTCGGAGACGGTGATGGTCGGGGTCTGCACTCCAGAGGCGCGGGGTGTCTCTTCGAATACGACGTCTCGGATGGTGAGGACCTCGAGGTTGGGAAGTTTACTGAGGAAGTCGATCGTTGATGTGAGGGAGAGGTTTTCCCGGTGGAGTTCTGAAGGCTGCAGGCGCTCAATAGTGAGGCACCTCAGTTTGACGAAAATACTGGACCAGAGGGAGGGGCTGTGGCAGATAGAGATGAGGTTGCGGCCATCGACCTTGAGCGTCGTAAGGGCAGACGCCCGTAAGTCGACCCTGACCGAGGTACCGTCCACCTTCACATCCACGTTCTCGCCATCGTCAATGTCGCAATGTAACGCCAATCTGTCGAGAGTTGGGGGACGATTCTGCTTGACAAAATGCAAGATGGAAGGCAGTGACGAGCTCTGGTTGAGGTGGAAGTACATGTCTTGGAAGCGATGAAGGTTGGCAAGGAGGATATCCATATAAAGGGACACGTTCATGCTTTCTTCCTTGTCGTAGCGGATGTTGTAGTTCTTGCGGACAACGGCCACAGTGATAGGCAGGCCCTGCGAGTACTCCAAAATACGCCTCAGATTCGACAGAGTAGACAAGGGGTCCTTCGTGTCGACAAAGGCTACGGCTCTGGTCCAGAACTTCGGGTTCGAACTGATAACTTCTCTCCAAAGGCGGCAGACGGCTGTAGGCGTGTAGGGGAACTGCAGTAGCAACCTCATCAACCCTTGCCACGATCGCGACCTCAGAGATACAGGCTGAGAGGAGTAGAGCTCTGGGTGTAACGCAAACAGAAGCCAGTCGTGGTAGACTTCTTCGAAAATCTTGTTCAAGAGTTCGACCGGGAGAGAGTGAATGCCAGTGACAGCCTTATTCTCGGCGCTCTCCCTGGAATTCATGGAAGCACCAGACCTCGTATGACTGACTAGGGTCAAACGCTGTAAGGAAGGGTAAGTAAATAGACTTCACCTTTGATAACGAGGACGAACCTTTCCCGAAGCCCTATACAACACTCTGGTAGTGGTTCCCATCGACATGCATGAGGCACCTCCCCGTCGCTGCGCCTAACGCACAACTTGTAGAGAGATATAGAGGAGGAATGAAGAAAGGAAACGGGACGATTTGCGCCCAACTCTTGGGCCATATTTTAGGCTGACCATGTCTGGAACACACAAGAGTTCTGTTTCAAAGGTGTCAGAGTCGGGAGCAAGGGCAGCTCGGGCGCTTTGGCGTCGCTTTCAACCTCCGATAAGCTCGATCACAAGCTGGCAACCGCCGGCAGTTTACCTTTTAGCGCTGTCCAAGATGCCTAGCTTGTCCTTCTTGCAGATCGTTGACTTGTGCGACAATGTCGAGCTCCGTCGCGATGCTCCCGACGTCCTCTACGACGCCAAATACGCCGAGACAGAGCAGCTTGTCCCCTTCACCCTGACGGATGCTCTGGATAGTCCCATAGTTGGTCTGCTTCGGCCAGAGATCGTCAAGCAGCTGGCTTTCGAGAACGACCGTAGCAAGGAGATGAAGAGAGACCAAGTCTGGAAACTTCGATTGAACAAGGATGAACATCGCGCTCTCGCCAACGGAAGGTCGATTGGTCCCTGTATCAGCTTCAACAACTGGGTAGACTCACCGGAGAAGAGGAACCTGGTGCTCAAAGAGCTATGTGAGCGCTGGAGGGATACAGAGCTGTTTCCGGACGTATGTGGACCGAAGAAGTGGCGGAACGAGATGTACGCCATCTACGCTGATCCCTTTGGCCCCCATGACCATCCTGATCACAACAAGGATGGTAAACCTCTCAACTACGCGTTCGAGATGGAACGCTCGGCTTGTGCTCTCTTCGGCGTGATCACCTACGGTGTTCATATGACCATCTATGAAGAGGATGTCGATGATAAGGGGAAGAAGACCCTCCGGATTTGGGTCCCTACTCGAGCATTGACTAAGCCGACCTGGCCAGGATACCTGGATAACACTGTTGCTGGTGGGATTCCCAGTGGCATGTCGCCTTTCGAGTCTCTGGTGAAGGAGTGTATGGAAGAAGCTAGTCTGCCAGATGACCTCGTGCGCGACCGTATCAAAGCAACCGGCGCCGTCAGCTACTTCTTTAGGTGAGCGGCACCGGGCAATACACTTTCCATAGGCGCTCATTATCCGCAGGACCTCAAAGGGGTGGCTTCAACCCGAAGTAGAGTTCGTGCTTGTCGTGCTACTCTACGGCGGATCCTGATCCCCGACTTCCAGATACATCTATGACATTGCTGTTCCAACAGGGGTTGACAGGAACTTGTTCAAGCCTAAGCCTTTGGACGGAGAAGTAGAGTCCTTCGAGGTGAGAACCACCGTCCTTATTATCTATCCTCCTCACACCCATTGCAGCTCATGACCCAAGATCAAGTCATCGAGAACCTGCGGGCAGGGAAATTTAAACCGAATTGCGGTGTCGGTATGTAAGAGTTGCATGCATGAGGTGACCGGCCGCTCACGACTCCGACATTCACCATCCAGTGCTTATCGACCTATTCATAAGGCTTGGCTTTATCACCCCTGACAATGAACCCGATTATATGAAGATCATTACTCGGATCCACGGCCAATTCGACTATTCGAAGTGGCAGCAATGAGGGAGGGCCCACGCGCCCAGTAGAGATTCTGCGATAGGTTCGTCTCTGACTTTCTCGACCGTGTTAGGATTCTCACTATACCCCCCACCCAGATTAAGACGGCATACTCCTCATTGTACTTGAATACCTACTCATTATCGAAACGTCAAGCATTCTTCACGTCAGGAGGGACACAAAGTAGGACACGTGGTGACATCATGTCGGGAATTGGCAGAGGCGCTTTTGGACTGCCTGCGCACTTTCCCCCAAACGCCGGCATTCTTCTCTTCGGTAGGCGTGCCCGTTACACTCTTCGGCTCATGATCACGATCAAGGCTATAAGTTAGTTCAATCTTCCTTTCCTTTCCCGCTTCTTCTCTGTTTCGTCCTCTCACTGCGCCCAAAACATTATAATCCTCCAGCTACACTCATGGCAGCCTTGAAGAAAGCAGCATTCATGGCAAAGGTCATGGCCTGGGATGCAGGATGCACGTTCCTCAATCTGGTGACTCCAAATCGTAAACCGGGAAACGTAACCCCTCAAGGGCACCCAGGAGCAGACGGAAAGTGGCCTGACTTCATCCCACCGAAAGATGGGGACAGCCGCTGCTCATGCCCTGCACTCAACGCCATGGCCAATCACGGTACGCTTGATCCACTCCGCCATCCCCAACTGAGCCCGCTGACGACGTCTTATGGGAAATAGGTATCCTCCCACATGACGGGAAGAACATTTCATTTGGAGAGATGGGCGATAAGATTAGGACGACATACAATTTCTCCCCGTCATTCTGCTTTTTTGTACCCAGCTATGCCGCCAAGATGTTGAACAAGGATTACAAAAAAGATACATTCGACTTGAAGGACCTGGATCTGCACAATGGGATTGAGCACGATGCTTCGCTTTGCAGTACGTCAGACGCTCGTCTTCAAATGCTGCTACGCCACTCACCCAATCACATTTGAATACCTTCAGGAGTGGACCTTGCATTGGAGCCGGACCAAAGCCTGAAAGACGTTCATGTGCCCGTTATCAAAGGGCTATTAGCAGAAGCTACGGGCAAGGGCGCGGACGGCAAGCCCCTTCTCACCATCGCAGACCTCTCGAGGTATTCAACAAA
>JANDKE010001748.1:0-12795 GCA_027627275.1 Coprinellus aureogranulatus | reverse complement strand
ACTAGCCCTCGACGGTATCATCGCTCCTGTACAAGCAGTTCCTCAACTTCCACACGGGTAGGCAGGGCTCTTCTTTGTTCCAGCAGGGTCGCTGAAACGTGGTTCTCCAAAGCGGCTGTGACAATTTCTCTGCGCTGGCCATTGGAACGATCTTGTATAATATCCTCGACATGCCTGTTGGGAGTCTTCCTGTTACACGGGTTGATGGCAAGGAGGACCAAGTAACGGAGGAATGGGAGAAAGAACCGGGTCATGGTACCACAATCATTGAGAAAGGTGTATTCTATGGACCAAACAGGTTGTACGATCCAGAACTGTCGCACGGACTGCCGGTCAATATTCAGATTGTCGGGCAGAAATGGGAGGACGAGAAAGTGTTGGCGATGATGGGGGTGGTGGATGAGGCACTAGGTAAGGGGCGCAGGTTTGGACCGGGAGAGTGGGATCGATTCCAGGAGGCGCAATTGCAGGCGCGGGGTCGCGCTTGAAGTCGATGAGTTGAGTATGATAGTGTAGGGAGAGATAGTACACATGTGCTGACGAATTTATATCAATTGAGGATCTGAGGAATGAGCGGCAAGGGAAGAAAGTCAGGATTTTCCCGCGCGACGGTTACTGCGGTTCATGCAGCCAAACGAAACCTTCGAGTCTCGAACCCTCGGCGTAAGGATTGTCGATATGCTTGAGCGGCGTGGTGCACCATATTGTCACAGTCGCAGAGCTCACTTCATGAACCGCGATGTTACATGTCGAACCTCAGGATGGTTCATCGGGCAAGGCGTTACTAGGGACAGAGCTTGGACATAAGGCAAACTGTTTTTTGTAGTTCAGTGGCTTGAAGCTCTTCTCAGGAGCAGGTATACTCTCCGTCATGGCAGACTCGCCGGTTTACAGCGCTTCCTGACACCTGTGCCCGCTGTGGCTTGTTTGATCCAGGCGGGTTTTGCCGAGCGCCTTCCGGGCTTGAATCAGGTCATGAATTGCAACTTGAACTTGAACTCGACACTCTTTGCAGCCCAAGTGCCTCCATCTATCGCCGCAAGTCTGTCCTCAATGCTGTGTGCCAACTGCCTCAGGATTGTGTTCCTTGATACCCGCTCAGCCTCATGGCAGTAGCTTCTGTCATCTCCGGCACCTATGCCAACTGCTGTAGAGATTATATAGAGGAAGGTCAAGTATCTCTCGTACAGTCACCCAGTCCCTTCCGACTGCTACCTGCAGGCAAGGAAGTCCGGATCCATTCTCCTCGTCTTTCAAGAGCATCCTGGGCCTTGGAACTGTCAGAACTCTGAGCGGACCAAGATGAATCCGCGGTCGGGCACAGGCTCGCGAGTCGAGGTGTCTCCTTCGAGGCCAATCCCTCTTCAGAGATCATCGTCTTCCCTTAATCTACGAGGGAAATATGTTTCCAGCGCTTGCGCTAGGTGTAAACTGTGAGTTGGGACCATATTCTGGTTGAGCGCTTCACTGACGCGCCACATGCAGTAAGAAAGTGAGGTCAGGTTTCCGTTGGCTTGCCTCGAGTTATCCCAAATCATTAAACAGAAGGTTAGGTGCCACATAGGCAATGGCATGACTACATGCAGGTGAGGGTAAAAGCTGGTTCTGCTCCACGCTATTATTGGCTGAACCAGCATCACGATTTAGGCGGTGCATAGAGGCTGGTACGGAAGATAAATGTATTTTCCCGGGCAGGGCAGCAAGGGCTTCATCAAGGCGATCCAGTTATCGTTCGCGTTCTCGCAGCTCGGACTCAGCCTCCTCCCGAGGCGGCGCCCGCGTTACCCTCGCCCGACTTGATGAATCGGATGAGGAAGAGGAAGCCGTAGCGGCGCAAGTAGAGGTCAAAAGGTACTCCTTCGCCGCACAAGCATTCTCTGGTGCCCCAGATCCCCCCGTCCCTCAGCCATGCATAGCTTGTGGAGATTGCGAAATGTGAGTCTCTGAGCCTTGTATTTCTCTTAAGCACTCTCATGAAATGGTTCTCAGCGTCGATGATGGCTGGGTGATACCCCAGCACTTTGGGTAGGTCTCGCTACCTCCCCCTGGTAGGCACGAAGGCTCATAAATACTTCAGTGTGAAGACCTATGTCCCAATCGCTTTGTCCCCCCTTTGCCCTGGTAAGCTTCTTTCTGGCACCTACCGCGTTCCTCGCTGAACTCTCACTCCGCAGTTTGCAACTCGAACACTCATGAATTTAGAGGAAGGCTACCGCGGCCACCCCCTTCCCAGAATATTGAACACGGCTCCGTCGGCGTAAACGATTCCAAACCAGGTCCTACGGCAATACACTCAACGCCGGCTGACTGGTTTCCGCCGCAGTATAGGGAAGAACCAACTCCCACCGTCCCTTCGCCTGCCGAAGACGCTGGTCAATCGGCCGATTCGCCTCCTGTGCAAGTTACCAGTGTCCCTGGCACAAAATCTTCCTGGAGACACATCCCCGTGTTCTGGTCTATGATGGCGACTCTGATTCGGTCCGCTCAGACATTCCATCTACTAACAATGTTGTGGATCCCGCGGTACTATGAGAACCAGGTACGGCACGGGGCACTGAGCTTTGGGCACGGTTCGCAGCTCGATCCCGAGATATCTTTTATCAGGAGTGCGGACGACGCTTCTCTGGAGCGAACCGAAGGTGGAAACAATATGGACGAGGATGAGGCGATCCTCACGATGATCCGAATGCTTTGGACTGAATTTGTCGATTCTCGTGTGTTTGAGTGGAACATCTTGATGAGCATAACGTTGGTGCTGATTGCGTAAGTCCTACCTCCTGCAGTTTGACAGATACCTGTATTCATCCTCGAGTCCATCGGCAGTTCGTCGCCGACCATTTTTCAGATACCGTCTGCGAACGACGACAGGCTAATACGGACGTTGGCATTCCTCTCCATATCCAGGGCGATCGCTGGGCTCGTTCATGGTATCATTCTCAGCCTTCACTTTCGCTCACCTTTGATCAAGAGCATGGCGTACATCCGGAGGTGGTCCCAGGTCAGCCTGTGTTCGTTTGAAATGGCAGATGAACGACCTCCTGACTCTCCCTTCCGACTAGGAATCACGCGCGAAGGATTGCAGCGCGCTCAACTTCTGGGTAGTTGTGTCCCTTCCTGCTTCTTCCACAGATGGTGAGTTCATTACACAAGGTTGCATACCTTCCTTCTATCAGTCCCTTGCAGTGTGCAACGAAAACCTTGCTAGAAAATCTGGCCACTGACTGCCCGATTTCCCATTCTAGGTCGCTTCTATTATTCATTTCAGCCATATTCGGTCTTATCTGGAGGACTGATGTTTTGCATGATAAAGAGACAGACGACAATGCCTTAACCTTACAGGCTTCGCTGGGGGCTGCGGGCGAGCATGCCTACCTCATAACAAGTCTGCGGGCAGCCATCACTGCTCTCTTTCTCGTCGATGTCGCCTATGCCGGCTGGGCGCTTGTTTTCCTACGCCGCCGGGCAAGAGCCTGTATGAGCAATTATTAGAAGCGCGAAATGAATATAATTGGCCTGAGGAGGAAGTCCAGGGTATGCTAACGGAAAATTGCTCATGGCATTGAGCTTTCGCCGCTGTCACTCACACGCAGCTCCTGCTCGCCGCCCCGTCAGAGAACCTCAATGCGCTAACAGTTTCAATGGTGAGACAGTATGGATTGGTATGACTGTTCTACAACGAGTATTGTGCGTAGTGTCCATTCGCTCGGCCGAGCGCAACCGTATAGTACATGGTGACATGGTGTTCATGAGGATATCGTAGCGTGCCAGGTGATTTTTAGCTAGGTTGGAAGAAATGTGGCTAGTTCGGCGAAGCACTTCATTAGCAACATGCCCCTCCGTGCGTGTGCACAACTCACCAGCCTGTGCATCCATCTCTTCCTTCGTGAGCTAGGCGATACAGTTCAGCAAGCCTATCAGAGTTATGACATATGAGGCGGCTCACTTTGAATGCGAAGATGCCCAGTAAGCAGAAACCTCCCAGACAAATTAACTGAAAGAATATCCAGAAAGTGGCCCAAACTAGAATTCCCATTGAGATTACTCTCGAAGCAAGATTTGCATGAGGCAAGCCGCACCGTGAGCCGGTATTCGAGGGAAGAGAATTGCGAACTGCGTGGCGTCCGAGTCGTTTGCTTTGTGAAAGAACCTATCGTCCGCTACGTCCCCTAGTTTCGTGTTATCAGAGTGAGATTTGGAGCTTGAAGATGCCAACTATTGACTTACAGACGACGAACAGGATACTGTTCCAGGGTCAAAGGTGAAAACATCGGAGGGATGTGACTTTGGGACATACTTCATCACTCCAATGAACAAGCAATACCATCGAAGCGCTTGTCTATAGTAACGCGGACCTTCAGTAAAATCGCAGTCCCCGGACGTACTGAAGGCCTGGAAGCCTCACCCGTGATCAATGAACCAAAAGCCCACGAGCATGGCTTCATACCCAATGGTCAGAACTATCGTCCTAGTCATCCCAGTCCATGTCGTCGTCTTGGCTAAAGGTAACGCACTGTACTCACAGTTTATCCCGGACAAGCACAAGAGGGATCACCAGCCCGACCCCCAGAACAAAGCTCAGCACCTTCGCCACGAGGGTATCCCAGCCCGCTATTAGGAACGCGCCTCCTAGGAGAGTCGAGCCGATGTATCCGGATGATAGAGTGAACCATGGACTGCCGCCTTCTACAATAGTTGCACCGCCTACGTGTGGGTCTATCGTAATTTTGAGTATTCGACCACCGGANAGGATGGCCTGGGTTTNACCAACGNAGNCAGTNAGGTANGACCNACAGCATTTGATTTTCNGGNGAAGCGTACCGCTGTAACGTGACACAGTTCGTGCCACCCGATTGTGAAGAGTTTNAGCGGATTTATGAGNTTACGGACGACTGGAACGTTCCAGAAGCCGAATATTATAACGGACATTGCGATAATCTTGTGAGCGGCCAAACGGTAGGCGNAAAGAATCAGGGAGTCAGTTCNCTGTCCTCTTGCGGCGGTCATGACGCACCACATATAGCACAACAACCTGAGCCACAGCAAAGGTATCAGATGCAAGGCTGAGCGAGTGTTCATCGACGTACTTGGTCGCTTGTAGGCGTTAGTGGAGGGTTTGCCATCTCTGGGGTGAGCGTCGGTAACGGAGAGGCGACTGGAGGCCTGAAGAGCGTTTCGGTTGAAGTCATCGCGCCTCCCCAAACCGGTCTATTATACAACGGGCAGGCAACGTGTTCACGCTGCGCTTCGTGGCTCCGNGGAGCGTTTAACCTCCAACAAATGAATTGCCAAGATATAGCAGTACTATGTCCGGACCGCGTTCAAAAAGCCTGTGACTTTGCTCGATCAAGACTAGATAATCTTCTGTGAGTTGAAGGAGGTAGATATAAGCANACCCAAGCNACTCACTCTACCCAGAAACGNAAATTGCGCTCAGCNCTCTCGNCCCGCAGCCCACGACGGCCGTGCACCACCGGTTTCCTCGATGCTACGAAACACTTCGTCGNGAGACGTCAGCGCGTCGGCTGCAGTCTANGTGTCTGTACTGATCCACGCGCCCTGCCTCGAGGTTGCTGTAGGGCGTCGCGTAGAGAATGAAGCAAGCAGGACGGCCTCAGTCCCCGCAACTCTGCCATCAGGCGCCNGCGGCTAGAACACAGACCACGTGACGTCAACGCGACTATCACGTGCAAATGGTGCTGCATCCCTCCNGCNAGTTGAGAGTCTTGAGACGGGTCAATATTTGCATCNCTTCGAATTGACTTCNATGCGAGCCATGCCTGCTGATGAGGACTGGGGACTAGCTGTCAGGAAATCTCAAATAAGAAATCTTANATAATATGTCTTTAANAGATCCNATGTGCNNTGGGTGTCAACGAGCATGAGGACGATGAACTTGCAAGTGTCGACAGAGGTCGACAGTTGGACATCAAGACCTACTCCCAACNACNACCTGGTTTGCGAAGCCAGACCNGATTCGACTCATNCCAGCTATTCGAAAACCNATGNCCTTCGANAGCTTGAAGGGTNNATATGAGAGGTCAGTATTAGGAAGGTCTATCGATAGTNATCTAAGCGACACGCTGNGCGCGTGAGATAGGCGCGGCCCTGCTCTTGTCCGAGCTAGCATAGCGGATTTCGGCNGCTACAAGTNCGGGTGCTTGGTATGAGCCCTCCCGAACATCAGGACCGTGCCTGAAGACGTCCCCAAGGCCAGTGGGGAACGTTGAGCTGGGGACCTGNATTTCGTGTTCAGGTCGTGCAGTGAGGAATACTCGNTGCAAAGAATTCTCGGCAGCCTTAAAGCACGGTACCTTAGTCAGTCTCTCGCGCACGCGTGGAAGGAAAGCAGACTCACCCTGAACTCAGCCATCTTGAGCGAGCTACCAAAACCTTCACCCAACTTGTCGGCGCCCGAGTAAATCCCAACGACGAACACGGGGGAATTTGAGAAACGACCAGTTTCCTTGAGAAGTCGTGATTTTGGAGGCTCGCGACCAAACCTATACACCATCTCCCGGAGGGCCTTCTTGGGGTCGACGAACTTGAGCATGCTGCGCAAGTCGACTTGCCGCGTGAGGAAGTACGAGTGCACAAATTTACGCGCGGAAGGGAGGGAGTGCTTTTTGTAGATGAGTGCAGTGAGAGATCGAGGAATGGAGGCGAGGGCGTCGGAAAGAAGTACGGGTCGGGAGGTTGGTGTTTCGGAGGGCTTGCGGTCCGTTAATCGTACCGGCGCTCTGCAATAACAAAGCAGGAAGACATACCTTTCTTACCCACTTGAGAAGCGGCGCGGCACCCATTTCCTGCGCTACGCTGGCACAAGTTGCCGGCCCAACGTGTGCTGTCAAAGCAGCCTTCTGAACTCGCGTCGGGAGGTACGGGTACTTGGCTTGCAGATACTCCGTTGCAAAGAGACCCATTAGCGAGTTTCCGAGAGCCGACAGCTGGCCATTGCTCCGCGGTATTCTCTCGTTGGGGTAATGTTGGCGGTATACGTCGACGAATGTTGGGTGTGTGCAGGCTTGTCGGACATCGTCTTCGGAGTGGAGTACAGTAGCCAGACCTATCCGGTGGGTGAAGGCAGAGAGGGCGGTCGATGGCACGGGCTGCAATGAGGCCCAGAGTTGGGGGTCGAAGGCAGGTCGGGCGACCTCGTTCTCGGCGAGAAAGGCCTCTCGTGGAGGAAAGCTTTTGGGAATGGCGGAGGGAGGGACGGAGGCCAGCCGCGCAACGCTGCTCACAAGTCGTTTCTGAACATGGCCCGATTGAGGAGGACGTCGGAGGCAGCGACAAGGACGACTGAGACGATGAGGACAGCGCACAACCCGGCGCGACGCCAACTAACCCCTTACAAAATTTAGTCGCGCGCTGTCGGCAATGTCCGGCACCTTTTCCCTCCTCCAGCCACTCTCAATTGCCTCTTCCTCCTCAGGCCACTGCGGATAGCTATCTATTCAGCTAAGAGAATCGACATTCGTGTGAATCTACAAGGCCACCTTCTCCGCCATTGGGCAGGAACCAGGTAGAACTACTGGCGCCAAGTTCTTCACAACGAGGTGGCTCTGAGGGTGCATTGACTTGGACTTCAGTCGGCTTCTGGAAATGGGCACGGGAGAGCGAAGCCCACCGCAAGTACAACCACAGATGTGTATCACTGCTTTGCAATGGGATGCACCGTTTCACCCCTCAGAGTTGTTTTCAGGCGTCGCGCAGGACGATAGCGAGGCGGAGGTCCCTATGTCATCGACGGGCGCTTAAGCCACCAGTCCTCGTTTCTGTTAGACCGTCGCATTTAGGGTAGCACCGAACCCTCTGAATGCTCGGTTGTGATCATACTCTAGCGCTCAGTCTTGGAATCACTCGAGGAGGTCGGCGCACACATTTGATAATTCAAGGAGAGCGCTGACAGCCAGGACCTGACGCCAGGGGATAGGAAATGGTGCTACAAGATTCCAAGACACCTTCTTAACAGCGGGTAAAGTTCGAACCTAAGTGAGAGTCGCTTGCCAAGCATGCTTCGGTGCTCTGCCCGCGAGGAGCGATAAAAGTTGTCGGCACATGCACCCTATTACCTTCTAACTCGTACGCAAACCATCAATACCATGCTCTGGCGCCTCCAATTGGACGCCGTGAAATATGGCAGCTAATTTGGCCCACTCTCCTGCCAGTGGACCAACACATCTATGCACACGGAGGTAATCGTACTACCGCCGATGCTATGGAACTTTAAAAGTTCAGGACTGCGCTCATCAAGATAGGAATGCTACTAGTACTCATCATCCGCACCTTATCCTTCCCGACGAGAACAAGATTAAACTGTGGGCGGCACTGTGGGACCAGGATAAGGATCAAGTTTCACATCGCTTGCCCGCCCTGCCGCCCAGTGTCGATCCGCAATTTGCAAACCATGGATAGGTATGGCACAGTGTGACGCCTCTGCTGACGCCTACTTGAGCTCAATTGCATGCTAGTTTCTTTCCGACGTTTCTTTCCGACTCGCACCGACTTCGTCTCCGAAAGTAACCTCCTCAAGCCCGGCTGACACGACAAGTCCCAGTGTCGGACTTTGCGACGATTTCCTTGAAACTCAATCGCACTGGTTTGTTTGTCGATGAGGGTGCCTCTTTGGCTTCTCGTTCTCCGATCTGCCCGTTCTGTGTGTGCTGATGCTCCGGAAAAAGATGGGCAGACTACGACCCAACTACCGAAGCGTACAAGGACGCTGGCGACAATAAGTACGCGCTGCTGCTGTACCTGATCGAGATAACATCCCGCCTCACCTACCAATTTGCGACCGCGGTCCAGGATTCATTAACGGTTCCCTTTTATCCTTTCATAATCAGTCGCGATGGACGGTGCGACCCTAGCGACCCTGATACAACTTGGGAATGCTCAGCGACATGTCGGGGTGCGTTATCGTTGGTTGGCGTCGTAGCCTGTGATTAACCTCGTTCCCATTCCTTACCTTTTGAACAGGCTGTGGGTGGTACGCCTCTGGTTTGTGGATCCTGCGACGGCCATTAACACATGTATGCAGTCGCCAGCCTGACTCTTCTCGTAAGCACTATCCACCCCGATGTCTCGCGATATGAGCGCCTGACGGCCTCAAGGTGGTTGAGGTTCTGCATTTGATACCTGAAGAAGCAAGTACTACGCTGCCCCAGTCAAAACCTCTCTGGAAACTTATGAGTTTTCACCTTGCGGATCGTGCAGGTATCCTTGATATGGCAAGCAGAGTGGAACGCGGGAAAGATACTTTTCATAATCACCCGGTACTTCCCTTTCGCGGACACCATTTTTGTGCATTTGTGTGAGCATTGATCCAGCGCCGTTGTCGTCAACCTCTTGATGACGAGAGGGCTCTTCATACAGACCAACACACGAGAGCGAACTCGCTAACGGTGGGTCAACCTGCAAGGTCAACATCTTCCGACAGAGTCTCAGGTTAAACTTTCGGTCCTACAGATCTGCGAACAGGCATTCATTATAGCCTCAGGCAAGATATCATTCCAATAGCTTGATGGTGGTCCCCTTGACCTGATTGCGACTTTTCATAACGGTAGTCTTGTCTTTGACGGGATGCGTGCTCGCCGAAGGCTCGTCGCAAGTTCATTGATCTCTCGTTCGTGGTGGCACTGATACGATTTGCTCTTAGTTATTCTTTACCTAAGGGTATTCGCGCTCTCAGGACGCTCTCCATGGGCTGGTGGTCTGCTTTCCATTTTATTTCTGGTGAGTGGGATTGAGGGTCTCTCTCCGCCGGCGTTTTGATTGATGTGGCACGGGGCGTGCGTCCGTTTTGTCAGGGTCTCAACGGAGCAGCATATGTGTTCTTGGTCAAGTTCACCCAAACCGTGGAATGTAAGAACTCGCATTGAGCAGTTTTATCCGCGGAACACTCAGTACTGTCGATGTCCTTAGATGCACCCTCGCCTGCACCGACAGTAATTGCCTGCCTTCCAATCTCGGGTACGGCTAAATACCTGTCAATTCTTTATGCTCTCATAGTGGCGAGTGAGCTGGGTAAGTCACATTACACCTCCAGCTCAAAGCCAAGCTTCGCTGAACTGCTACCGTGATATGCGTAGCCATCCTCACCATTACTGTGCTGCTTCTACTCTCCAGATATAGGAGATCCAAGAGTCGCTTGGTTACTATTTTCTACCGCGACGGCCTGATCTACTTCTTATTGATCACGGGTGAGCTACATCCTTTCTCGTAGTTGATTAGAGTCCTGTTAACTTGCAAATTTCGTGTGTCTAGCTTTATCGGTCGGAAACATCATCTGTAATTTCGTCGCACCGGTGCGCACAGGCCTCGCCCATCACGATTGAACCATAGGATATTGACAAAATAACCACAGAAAGGCTATTCTTACCTTCTCGCCCAGTAGGTTCTCGTCTCATCGCGGCGCGGCTCAGTTTAACCCTGACCACTGCCACCAGTCCACAGCTAGTTCTGCACTCGATCATATCTACACGGATGGTCTTGCACATGCGCAAAGTCAGCGAGAATAAAGGAGGCGATATACAGCTCACAGACATCAAATTTGCGGTACGGGTGAACGTCCAGGTTGAAGAAATTTGCTCGACCGTGACGTGAAGGGGAAACCTGCTTCATCTTACATTTCTGTATGTGTAACACCTTCGTATGGATTAGAGGTAGACTATGGATATAATTCTTCTTTTTCCTTGGTCATTGAAGTGATTGTAGTGTGGTGATGAGTTAGGGGCTAGACGCGGAACGCGTCGAGGCGCGTGATTTCGAGGTTGCCATCATTCGCGTTAGGATTTCGTAGTCTACAGTTCACTCTTGTACCGTACCACGACGATCTACGAAGGAGTCGCCGCTCGTTGGCCTTCCGAGCATACAGCGACTCCCGCCTTCACAGTAGTTACAGATACCTCCCAAATCCAGGGAATCTCGGATTCCGGAAATAGGCGCCGCGCACAGTTGGCAACGTCTGGTGCCTTTCTCCTCTTGCCACATTCAACTTATTCAATATGTACATGCGTATCAAGTCCACTTGCTCGAACGAAGAGAATTCACATTTCGCATGTCGGCGTCTACAGCGTCTTTTTCAGCAGGCGAAGCACATGTGGGGCAAAGGACCCACCTGGATGAAGCTCCGGAACAGGTATGTCCCTCCTGATCTCTGCTTTGTGTTTGCGGTCTGTCCCGTACCTCTTATCTCGATCCTCAAGAGCCCTCTCAAAATCTGGCGTAAAGCTCTCCTTCTCCGTATAGCTTCCCATGAGCTTCGGCATTCCCAATGGAAGCTTATCGCCTCTGTCGATCTGCCAGAAATGGAACGTCTTACCGTACCACCCGATGATTTCCCGCATCTCTGTGTTCTCAGCTTGTTCCCAGAGCGCTGTTGGGACAGGGATGCCAGAGGTCGACACGGGCGAGGGCATGATGAGCATCCCCGACTTCACCTCGAATGCATGAGAATGCCAAAGCTTGCGTTCCTCCTGGTCGAGTGTCTCGAATACCCGAGGAGAGACCATGTATTCCACTGTCACGCTAGTTTATATCAAACATCGGAAGCAACTTTAGCAGAATCTTACCACCAATGAGCCGTGCATTCTTTTCTGGTGAGTCGTAGATGAGACACTGTCTAAGGTCTGGGTTGCGTGTTATTGACCGCCACTGCTCAGCGACTTGTAGAATCTGCTCACCTTCATTCAAATGCGTGCAATAGTGGCATGCCTCTATAAATCGTCCCGGCTCGTCCGCGTAAGGGTGAAACGCATTCAAGAACGCGCAAATATTGTTGATAGGCTCGAAGCTCTGCAACATCTTCGCGCCCGTATCCAGCAATTGGCTCTTGGCGCTCAGGCTATCTCCTACGGCCGCGTTGGTGACATTGTGGGACGGGCACGAGGACACAGTCTGGGAAGACATGGCAGTATGGGTTGTTGAATGTAAAGCAATCGTAAACTCACCCCGGTCCTCCATAGGTAAGGTAGGCGCTCTAGGAATGGCTTCATCGCTGACGTCAGGAGCCATGCCACATGGGCCAGGTTTCATGGTATCCCGTGCAGTCCCTTGCTCCAGTACATCACTTCCAGAGAGTCTACAGGCCATCTTCGGCGCCGCGTTTCGAACATCACGCGCAAATAATAGATTCACCTGCAAGGAGCTCCTCGACGCGGTCCGGGAAGTACCTCGATAATGGGGGCTTTCGGAGAGGACCACCTTCCCCTCAATTAATTCGACGATGCTATCGCCGCCTGCTGTGCCGAATGCGCCTCCTCCAATTCAGTTCGGTCGAACAGAAACTCTGAAAGAGCCGTTAACTCGGCCGCCTGCTTGCCATCACTGCAAAAGGAACGTTTTCGACGATAGGAAAGAGTAATCACAACCTGGGCCATGGACTCCATAAACCTGGTCCGAGAGCTGCGAGGAGGTAATATGTCTCCAGACATATCGACATCCTCATCTCTGAGAAATACTCGTCAAACTTCGCTTGCGAGGCGCATTTCACAGGTTCTAATCAATGGTCTACAACCAAGCCAACCTCCTCGCGTCTGAAGCAGCGTTGTCGTGTTTGACAGCAGTCGCGTAAACGCCGCCTCGTCCTTGAGTATGTTATGTGTGATCCATTTTCGAATGCGGTCTGCTGCGGTCGAAGCCTCATCGGACTATCATGGTGCTCCCAGCTGTGCTTCAAGTTGGTTCGAGGACCCCCGGCAACCCACCCAAATGCCTCTTCCAAAATCGACCTTTTTCGACCATTTTTATCCGGACGTTTTCGGCCAGTTTTTATCCGGACTTTGGAAGAGACCTCTC
>JANDKE010001747.1:0-12797 GCA_027627275.1 Coprinellus aureogranulatus | reverse complement strand
TGACAGCAGCAGCTCAGCAGTGCCGCGCCGCGCCAGCGAGCCCTTCCATCTTTCTTGGCTTCTCACTTTACGCTTTCTAACCTAGCCTAACCTAATGGTCGTCTCGCTCATCACGACTGTGCGGAACAGTACGTCTCTCTCTGTCTCTCTCTCCCTGCTCCCTGCGATGCCTCCTATGGTCTAGGGGAGGGAGGGAGGAATAACGCGATGGCTGATGAACGTGTAATGTAGAGTTCCTCGAGGCGATCCGCTCGGTGCAGCCGCAGGGCAGATGGAAGATCTTAGTGGTGGATCTGCATTCGCAGAAGCTTTTGAATTCGGTGTTGAAGAGGTTTGATATTTTGGAGGAGAATGTTACTGGTGCGTCCTCTCTCGTTTGGGTTGAGGGAGAGATGGGATGGGAGAGCTGACTGCGGTTTCCAATAATCTCATCCTTGTCCCCTGATCTCCATGTATACTCGGCTCGCACCCTGGAACGAACTGCAATCCGATCCCCAATACGCTAAACCGCCGACTACGACCACGATGAATAGACATCCAACTCATAACCAACCCGCGCGACCCTCAACCCGAGTTTGAGGCGATGTACATCCTCATGCCGACTTCGCAGAACGTGGATAGGGTTATTAGGGATTTCTCGAATAGGCAGCAGTATATGGCTGCGCATTTGTTCTTTATCGACGGTACGCATCCTTCCATCTCCCTAAGTCAACTGGCATCTCCGTCTCTGGCACACGAGGTGTACGCGATGCTGATTGTGAGGACTATGTAGGGTTGAGTGAGGAGCTGTTCCAGCGATTGACGTCGAGTCCGGCGGAGCCGTACCTTCAGGCGTGTAAAGAGTTGTTCTTGAATCTGTGGGGTGCGTTCATCCTATTGTTTTGGTGGAGAGAGTGGACTGTTGATGGGGATCGTGTTGTAGCTACGGAGGCACAGACATTCGCGCTCAATGAACCAGGGCTGTTCTTCAGCTTGTACAGCCCGCCTCGGACTGAAGCTGCGTATAAGGCTGCGAAGGATCGGTTGGAGGAGGATTTGATGTTTATGAGTAAGATGGTATGAGCCCTCCCTCTTCCTCGCTCGCACAGCGTTCCTCACACCCACGTGTAGATCGCCAACGTCTGCATAACACTCAACGAATTCCCCTATATCCGATACTACAACCCCGCACACCACCTCCCCCTCGGCCCTCTCAAACCCGTCAAACCCGATTGAAAGAGGAACGCGCATGATGTGTGAGCGTTTCCCCCACTTCATCCTCCCTCTGACCTCACCCTCGTCAAACGAGCGACATACGCTAACCCTCGATGCAGCTACGACACATACCCAACAGCCACCTATCTCCGAAGCCCCCTCCAAACCTCTCACAACAGCGGCATCGGCGGGATTGGCATGGGCCTCCTCGCCAGGGACGACTCCGACTCTGGCTCTGACGACGACAACGACAACGACGAAGCTTTCGAATGCCGTCGGAAAGCGGAACAAGCAAAGTGTAATGCGCAAGAGAACTCTGGCGCAGAAGTAGGAGGTGCGAATAGTGCGAACGGTACGAGCAAGACGGCGGCTTTGCCAGCAGCTATAAACGCCAATGCCCATCCCCACCTACGTCCCCACCCTAGTCCCCACTCATCGCCTAAACCTATCTCTTCCCCGCATCCGGGCTACGCAGAGCCTACTATCGCTACCGAATCGCTACTCTCGGTATCAAGTCTCCAAGACCCAGCGTCGGCGGACACGGAAATGGGCACATGCAAGACCCGTTCGGTGACGGCCACCAGTCTCAACCTCAACCCCAAGGCCGCTCTCCCTTCCATAATCCCCCACAGCAAATCAACAGCAAAGATGCCCCAGCCCTCACACTTCCCCCAGCCCCACCGTCAGGATACAGGGCAGAGATTTCGTGAAACCCAGTCCAAGCTGGATCACCGGGTAAGAGGACGATTGTGTATGATGTGTAAGTAACACCCTACCCCCTTCCTCTTCCACTCCTCCGCTGGTCTCTCCGTTGGCGCCCCCGCACCCCGCGATGCTTGATTTAACCACACGCACTAACATCCCCTTCCCTCCCTCAGTCGAACCTCAGCTACGGGTAACGGCATCTACCAAATAATCAATGACCCAAACTATCACCCCAGCAACCCTTCCGAAAGCCCTTCACCACCTCCCGCTACCACGGCATCGGCATGGGCCTCCTCATGAACAACAACAATGAACAAGGAGTCGTCTGAGTGCTGTCGCAAGGCCGAACGGGCGAGCAAGAACACAACCACAGCTCCAATACCAACTCTTGTATTGACGGAATTCAGCAGCAAGGCGGGCTATCAATGCCAACACACCCTCACCTCCAACCTCTTTTCCTTAAGCTTCCCCTCTCTTACCCAAATCCGTCGCAGGTCCCCGCCAAGGCTACGCTACGCCCACCATCGCGACTACCAACACCAAGTCTCCCTCCCCGAAAGTTGAAGGACATATCCGGAACCCTTTTCGGCGACGATCATAGACCTCATTCTGAAAGTCGCTTGCCCTTCGACAACCGCTCCTCAATGCCAACGAGGCAACGTACCGGTGCCAGCCCTGATAGCTGGTGTCCCAGGCCTCGCACTCTCCCGCAGCCTCATCGTCAGGATTCCGAGCACAGCATGATCAGTGGGAGTATTCCACGGGTACTGCGAACACTTTCCCGGTCTCCCTCCTTCCTCTCTTCCCCTCTCAACAACGATCATCGCAAGGTCAAAGCCGACCAGCCCCGCACCAAACCGCTTCGTCGGACGAATGTCCCTTGCCCCACCCACACTCCCCTCATCACAACTATGCCCGTATCCACCATCCCAAACCCTCTCCATCATTCACGACAAGAAACGGGGCATCGGATGGGGCCTCTTAACAAGTGCTTCGTTTCGTAACCCTATCAGACTCTCGAACGCCGGAGGTGTTATTGCCCAGGGAGGGAGAAAGGCGACGATCTCGAGGCGCTTTTCCATGGTAGCGCATTTGGAGGATCAACAATTGGAACTCTCTCGAGATCCAATTCAATACCTGCGAACTCCACCGGATTCTCAAGATTCAGCCGTCGAAGTTGGTGTGGGAAAGGACTGCCATTGGTTGTTATTGGACGATGGTGGCGAGGTGCGCGAAGTCCATTGTCGTGTGTGTCTGTTAGGTGTTTTCGAATAGAACGGGCCTACGTGAGGGAGATGAGTGGTCATAAGAGATGTATAGACACTGAGATAACATGCTAGGATGTTGCTATCCGTTACAGCCGGCCATTCTGCCCTAGGTACTGCCTGAGGAACCCTCGATGGAAAAGTCGTACTACATCGATGGTACCATACGATTATCATTCGAATCTCAAACCTGGATGCCTTGGGCCACTTTGAATGCCTCGAATGTCTTTGTGTCATCGCGAATCTCCCCCAACCGCCACCACCATGAAAACTTGGCTAGGAACAGGTCCAATGGATGTGGCACATGATAGCCTATCCCTTTCAAGTATCGCAGTATTCCTTTCCTCCATACTCGACAAGCTGGGAGGCAATGATACCAGTGACACTGGAAAGAAATTTTGCAGAATTAGGATCCAGGAGGGAAAATGGGGTGATTGAAGACATTGCTCACTTTGTCGTGTACAAATTTGAACACCCCTGCAATGCCGTCCAAAGTCTCAATTTGACAGGGCCCAACAGGATCATGCAGCTGCGCGCTCCACCAATCCACGTCGCGCGCGTCGTAATGCCCGTCGCAGTCGATGTACACCCATAAGTTAGAATGGAATATGCGGTAAAATTCTTGGAGGTCAGGTGGTAAGAAGCCCTGCGGTCCCCTATCTATCCTGATGGTCACAACGAGGATCAAGTCAGTCATCGAGAAAGTACTCACTTTTCAAGACATGATGGTAGCGTTCTCGGAGAAACTGGATTGTTGCCTCGCCCTTGAGATGGAGGTCCCCACTGCGATCTTTGTCGTCCAGGAATTCAGCCAGAGATTTGTGATAGAACACGAATGCTGGTTTCCCGTCATCGCCGCTTAGGCCGACCAACGCCATCAAGCTGCCCAATACAATCTCGGTTTGTCCAGGAGAGGACTCCAGTATTGCCTTGATATACCAGGGACTTCCTGCTCCTATTGTAATCTGCTGGACTTGCCAAACCCGCATGGTATACGTTGGTCTCAGTAATCGGCCGATGGCGCGGAGCCACATGACAGACAAAGTTGGATCAGGACTTCCTCTCAGAATTCCAGTATACAGTGCATCCAATGCAGCGAATGGTCTGGAACCCTTTGTACCCTTCCAATTCAGGATGCGCTTCAGCTGCTCATGAGGCGTATCCCTGCCATCTTGAACGTATCGAATGGCGGTCGCAGCATAGATGAATTGCCCCGAAGCCTCTTCAGCCAAGTAGCAGAGTGCATCCTTCTTCGAAAGCTTGAGATACCATTGATCTGGTAGACCGTGATTACGCCCAATCGTATCCAGCCGTGCGCGCAAGAACAATTTGATGTCAGCTGTTGGGTTGAACTTGTCGTCAAGAAAAATATGCTTTAATTCGCCAGACTGGAGGGAAGAGAAGGATTGTTCAATGGCGCGTTCGGGTCGGCTGACAACGATGATGCGGAAAGGGAAGGATGGGTCGTTCGATGCACGTACGAGGCAGGAGATTATTTCGTGGTGATTCTCCTCCTTCGACATGCGGTGGCCTTGCTCAGTATCGGCCGTCTTTCGTTGATCTCCCTTGCACTCATCTACTCCGTCGATGATGATGGTCTTGAATGTGGAGGCCTGAATCGCAGCCTGACCGACTTCCCGCAGTGGTTCCAGGATAAGAATCCTAAGCTGATCATCGAGCCGTTTGTCGAACACAGATGGGCAGGCGTCGATGGCGGACAAGATCTCTTCTCGAAGTTGGGGGATTTTGAGGTGGATAAGGTGGTACGCGAGGGTGGGGAAGAGATACTCCTTCGAATAGCGATCCGGTTGTCCAGCGAAATCTGAAAAGAAGAAACTTCCGGCAAGCCACCCTCGTTCATGACAGGTATCTGCAATTGACCCAGCAATGGCTGACTTTCCAGTCCCAGCTGGACCAGTCAGCCACAAGAGTGCCTCTATTCCGCGATCGATCCAACTGAGAATGTCGTCCTGCACAGCCTCCCTCGTTCCTTCATCGCATTTAGGCGCGTGGGGTCCTCGTTCCGCCGAGTCGTGCGCGGCACCCCTGGAGATCTTCGTCTCCAGCTCTACGGGTCAGTGTTTCGTTAGCTGTCTACCCCAACCTGCCTAATACAAAGGGAATACTGACTTTCCAAAGCGCGCTGAAGGCTGTCCTTCTTGCCGCCGTAGTAGTGGTTCGTGAAATCTGGGTATCATCAGTTTATACGCTATTCCAGCCGTTCATGGTAGCCGCTGCGACTCACATTGGTTGTGCTCTGAGTCGTTATAAGCGTTTTGGTTCCTCACCCAGACGTTGGGGAGGCGATCAGGTGAATTCGTTGAGCCATCGACCTTGCCGTCCGCCATAACTCTCCTCTCAACTTCTTGTAGACTGAGTTATCGTGGGTGTTGTGACAGAGGCTTCCTGTATCCGACGCCCGTTGACTCGTTATGGTTGCCAGCACCGCCCGCGATTGCCCTTGAACCTGGAGCGCAGCTGCTAGAGTTGTCGTTATGCCAGATTGGTGTTGAACAAGGCCCGTATTAGTTCGAGTTATCGTCAGTGGTTAGAAAGGCGATGTTCCTGGGTTGACACGATACTCAGGGCTCGTCGCGCTGTGTCATCGTTAGCACCGCCCGCGATTGCTCTCAGAGTTGAAACCTGCTCACCGGTATACAGCGGTGAACCCAGAGCGTGGAGGCTCTCGACGCGCGGTCGTGACTCAGACTCTGAATCGTCACGGATAGCAAGTCAGGGAGGAGGGATAGCAAGGAGGATGTCAGTGGGCACGAATGGTTGTGAAGGAGAAAGGCAGAACGAGCTGTGTCTGAATGTTGTTCCCTTGACATGTTGAATGGACGCACGAAGGCGTGCAGCTTAGATAATCTGGGCGCTTATTAGACCAGCCTCTCAAACAACGTCGAGTTCAGGTCCGCCGTGTGGCGAATGCGCACGAGGGGAGAGTATGTTGCAATAGATCGGTAGGCACTAGAGGAAGTAACTGTGTTTCCCCAGACCCAGTTTCGTCTTCGTCTTTACCACCGGGAGGGGAGCGCAGAAATCGCCTTGCCAAGCTCGGTGAATTGTATGAGGTATACGCTTTGCAGAGAATTCCCGGATGACACATTTTCAGGTTTACGCATAGCTGCGGTGAATCTGAGCGTAGATGTGCAGCCTGGTGTATGGTGGGAGAGAGAGAAACGCGCCGACGGTCAAAAGTTGATATCAGCGGTTTTAAAGTCCGGACTGACCAATTCAATCTTTCTCCCTTCCACCAGCTTGAAACCTCAGTCAAGCCAGTTTGTAGTGGTCAAGCGCTATGTCTTCCTGCTTCTATTCCTCACCACACCAAGGCGGCTCGATCGTCGTATTCCAACTTCTACTTCCTCGTAACGAACCGCCTCGCCCACTGGACTAGGTCGCTGAACGTAGCGCAAGACGAGTCGCGAATGCCCTGTGGCGCAATGCAAGCCCGCCTTGGTAGAAAGGGATCGTACAACGACGGCGATATAAGTGTAGGAAGATGGTACGATCCCAAGCTGAAGTAGGATACTTCGACTGAGCGGAAGAACATGCAAGTTTTGTGAGTTTCCTTTGGCTCTTCGCCGCCTGTTCATGTGGACGCCATTCACGCGGCTCCTACTGACCCATCTCTATTGTAAACAGCTCCCAGCCGACGACTACCCCCTTGAGCTGTCCGCAATCCCTCCAGAAGCTCATCCTCTGATTGGGATGACGACAACGACGAGAGTCCGAGCAGAGGATCTCCCGTGATCTTCCATCCCTTTCCTTTCCAAATTTCGAGTCAACAGCTGTTCAGTTTCGAGTGGGGCGATTCTGCTAACCGCGATCGATGTCAACGGCCCCGCACTCAGAACCAGGGCGCAATCAGCACAGTCAGCTAGTCGCCATTTGCAACGAGCCTGACGCGCTCCCTCTCTCAGTTGGGTTTGGACTAAGAGGACGATATGTGAGCTTTCTTCTGGTTCTACTCTCCCCCTCTTCTCTTTTGTCGCCTCCTCTTGCCCCTCCCCTCTTCCACCCTTCGCTCGCCGCCACCACCCCATGAGCACCACCCAACTCGCTTGAACAACCCTGCTAACATCCTCCCTCTATCGTTGCAGCTACGACTACCTACCTGACAACCAACTGTTTCAACTACCACGCCCGTAACGCCTCCGAAACCCTCCCACCACCAACCGACTCTGACGACGACAACGCTGACAGAGTCCTACCCTCAACTTGACGACCACGGCAAGTATGACGGCGGTTCCGACTGCGGCTATCAACGCCAACACCGTCTCCACGGACGTCCCCACACCCACTCTCGCCTGAACCTATCCCTGCTCGCCGTTCTGGGTACAAAGCTCTTACAACCGCAACTATCGGGGATCTTGGTCTGCGCGTCGACGGCCGTTGGCACATGCAGAACGCGTTCGGAGCCGATTACCAGGGTCGCCCGCTCTTTGATAGTCCTCGAGAACGCAATGCCTACCCCGATCACGGGTTACCCCACCTTCAGCTGAACCACTTCCCCCGGCTTCACGGAAAGATAGGTCATGGGTACTATGGTTCACCTCCAAACCTTTCGCCATCGCAAGGCCGTCCCTGACGATGGTCAGAGGCGTATTCCCTGTTCCCTGCCCCCTAGTCACCCCTGATCATGCCAGTCCACGCCGTCCCGAAATCCTCTATACCCTCGCCTCCTTCACACGACGAGAGGCTTGGAATTAAGTGGGACCCTTTCTCTTCAACACCTACCCCACCCACGGAAACCCATCATCCAATTGAGGATCGAAGACGCGCTTTTACTGAGGAGGGAGACGGCTCGTGGAGGCGCTTTTCGACGATCGTCCACCTCGAAGAGAAAAGTGCGCCGAAGGAGTGGGAGGGACCCCATGTAGCTACGGAGTCCACACGGATAGTACTCAGCACCCTATCAATGGTTTGTCTTGTTTCTCCACAAGATATTCACTCATATTCATCTTTGCGCAGTGTTTACAATCGTACGCTGATCGTAAGGCAGTCTTGGGGGCGTAAACGCGAGAGGAACACACAGCAGGTGAGCATTACTTCAGTATAACTCGTTTCCGTATCTCAGCAGAGTGCTGACAAGATTTTTCTCTCCACTCGCCTTCCCATGGTGTCCACATTCCATTGTCACAACTGCAACACCTTCGCTCGTGCGCTGAGCGGACAGCCCGCTCCCTACACGGACCACCTTGAGAAGCACCCCTTCCCAAGGTGATTGCCCTTTCCAACCCATTTCTTTCGCTCCCAGCCCTCTGTACAGCTTTCGCCCACTGCGCAGGGGATCTTGAGCGAGCTTCTTCCTTCTCAGGATTTGTCATCCATGACCTGAGCTCCCTTGCGAGGCTTTTTATCTTACCTTGCAGGGGAGTTGATGGACAAGCGCTTCTATGTTTGACGCTGGCGGCCGGAGCAGTTCATGACCTCTCTGCCTTGCCCTCGTTGCTATATCTCACAACGTAGAGGCGGGTGAGTCGTGATTACTTCCACTCCCCGACGCCTTTTCAGCATAAAGCGCAGCATTCGCGCCTATGTCTCTGATCTTTAATTGGCTTCGACTTTGGGTTTGAGTGCTAAGTCGATGGGAAGCCCAGCGACTTTTGCGAACCCTATGTCGGACTGCACCGCCGCCAAACCGCCGCTGGGGTGAGCTCCCTGTCTTACAATGGGGCGTGTTTTTGAAGGCGACGCTTCTGACAACCACAGGCAGGCTTGAGCATATGAGATTGCTTGAGAAGCGCCCATAAACCCGGGGAGTTTCCTACGTGCATTTCTTGCACGGCGCTTTGGGCATGTGTCTTGATAGCGTTAGACGGTGGTGTCAGCACTAGATCTTCGCCCCCACAGTGTTCCGGTTCCTCACCACTGCATAGGACAGTGTGATCATATCCAACAGAACATCTGTTTCTGTTTCGCCGCCATGCTTCTCATCTCCCCAGCGTTCATCATGAACCTGGGATCTCAAATAGAACCTTTGCTCATGCTTGCACTGAGATCCCTGCATTGACCGATGATATTGACCGAACTAACACAATGTGTCGTCGCCTCAGCATTTATCTCGGATGGTACAGTGGAACCGCACCTGGACCTGTATGCGAGCCGGGGGGAGTGTTGGTAAGTCCATGAGCCCACGTCAGAGCAATCGGCACTCGCACTTTGTTTCTGGCTTTCCTCGACTCGGTTTTCACTACAGCTTGCGTTGGAGGGCTTGAGATCTGTAGTGCGATGTACACTGGCTTTGCAGGGAGATCATGGAGAGCGCTCGTGGGGATGGATTTAGAACTACGTAGGCTTGTTATATCTTCTGTGTGCTTCACAGAGGATTGCAAGGGGCTCCAAGGGCACCTAGCACGACGTACGTGCATCCCGCGAGGGCTATTCCTCCGGTGTCTCTAGATCTTGCGCAGGGTAAGCTCATGGTGCTTGGTCAAATTGCAATCCCCTCTATCCTTTATAGGTGTGTGAATGCTCTTATCGTCTGCGCTCCTCCGAACTGGATCAACACTTCAATCCGAGCGGTCCCTGACTGACTGCGTGCTGTAGAGTCTAATTAGGGTCAGTTAGTACACGTAGCGGGCGCCTTTGAGTATTCCGCTGCCTATATATATCGCCCTGTCGACAGTTGCGTTCAATGCTTGAGAGTTACAGAGAGTAGACGGGAGTGTTTTCATTGGGATGACGCGGTTCAGACTGTCCCGCGCCCATTGCTTTCAATTGCTCTGTAGCCCTTCTGCGCGACCTCATGGAACGTAGTGTTTTGGGACTGAGATAGAAAGAAGCAGGTTCTAAGATCAAGATGATCTCACAGAACCGCTGTTGAGAAGATATCAATCGTCTCCGATTCGCCGCTTCGGTACATTAGCACGAAGCACACCGCACTCTTCCCAGGCACTGGGTTCGACAGCCGTGATGTGGCGTTGTTCTATTCTTTCATTCCTCCCACCAGCATCAGACTAGACCCGCCCTCCACTGTTGAACCGATGGTTACCGTGAACATTCCTCCACGTACCGTAGGTGACTTCCCTCCTTCAATATACCACTAATTTGCTGATAAGCTTTATCTTTCAGGGACGCACATTCCCTGGCATGCCTCACAGAAGCCGTCGGACGGGCGCCGATCGCATTCAAGGCATGGTCTACCAGACGCTCACATCACTGCCTCAGCAAGAGGTAGAACTGAGGTTAGACGCGACACCATCATCGCAGCTCTACCCCATTACAGGAGACGTCCGCCATGTGGTGGCTGTGCGCGGGATAGCCGTTCCCAAGCTCCCCGAGTCATTGCTGTCGATTGAGTGGGTCATCAGAGAGCAATCCGATGGTATGCTTGCACGACGATTTGATGAAGAAGGATTAGTTAGAGCGTGCAGCCTTCCCCACGACTATTTGCAGCTAATGATTCGGGAACAGTTGGGAGGAGACCCGGAGACTGAAGAGGGCCGGTCAGATAACGGAGGCATGGGGTCAAACACAGCTGAGGAAGAGGCGGAGAAGCCACAACGGAGGCTCCGGGCACCACTCCAGCTGGAAATAAACGACGACGGCACTCATAAGTGCGACATTGCATTGACGATCGACAAAATCCCTTATTCATTTTTATATCAAACCTCCATTTCTGCTGGGGCCTCCTGCTGGAACCACCCGGTGTTCATGCCTTCATCGAGAACTTACGTTACGACCATGGACCGCCTTACAGGATCCGTCCCGAACATGATAAGCCAAGTGCGTGGTTTCAGGGATCTTTCTAAGGCTTCAACGCACAGTGCTAACATACTCTCCCCAATATCAAGTGCATTTATTATGCTAAATGCATCCTGAAGATCCTTGGACGTCCAACGGGTAGACTTCTGGTTGCACTGGTGCTTCCGCCAACCCGTTTTCACTATTTACTGGTCGATCTTGGTTCTAGGACAGTGGTCGTTACTGAGAACGTCATAGTTCTCGAGGATCTGAACCGTGAGTCCCTTACGTTTTGCCTTGTCTCTTTTTGCTGACGTCGACATCTCTGCTCCGAATTCGTGAAAAGCGGAAGCACCAGACTATACCTCCAAAACCATACAGCACCTAATCAATCCAGACAGCTGGACAGCGTATTGGAAGCAAGCTCTTTGGTTTCACCTACTCGCTCTTTACTTCAATTACCCGGAGGTGATTCAAGAGGCCGTCGCTGTAGACGCTCTTCGGGAAGCCAACCAAAGGAGACTTCCTGACGGTCTCCTACAGCGCCTCCAACACGACTGCCAAGTACTGTGCAATGTCCCTTCCGCTCATTCTTGGACTAGTCTTCTGGTACGGAATGCGGAGATGGCCGCGTCATGGGTACGAAGGTTTGGGAACCGAATTCGCGAACTTTGGGTGTCTTTAGCCTGGACGGTTCTGGGTACCGAGGGAGTGATGCTTCGTGCCAACCGCCTTCAGATTCCCTATGAAGCAACACTGATTGTGAGCGACTTGTGAGTGTATATATTCGAGCGCATCTGGATCCACATTTATTCGATGCTTTCCAGATCAGAGTCCCGAACGTGGACGATGTATTTCCCTCAGGGTGTTTTAAGCCGCAGCCACCGTGGAGCGAAGCGAGTATACATTTATCGGAACCTTGGAGTGGTGATCAAGGTCTTCGAGCCTGCCTTGGTATCCGAGTTTGAGGCTGAAGTAAATGCGTACGACCGTCTTTCTGAGCTCCAAGGAAAGGTGGTTCCGACGCTCTACGTCTCGGGGAAGATGGAAGGAGGTTCAGGATCTTTCTTGGTTTGTTCATACGAGGGCGAGCCAAGGAAGCAGTGGTCTGAAGAGGATCAGTGAGTATTTTGCGTCTACCCCACGGATCGTACGACTGAGCTCCTTTTCAGTGCGAAAATCCAAGGCCTGGTTACTCACATTCACTCTTACGGTGTCCACCACCACGACATCGCCCCACGCAACGTCGTTGTCGACAGCACCGGAAAGTATAGCCTCATAGATTTTGGGCTCTCTAGTGTTGGATGCAACGAATCGCGATGCAGCGAGGTCGCAGAGTGGGCGTCTGCCGAGGACGAAGCACTTCCATATTCCATGTAGCACTCGAGTATATCCTGAGCTAATTCCGCACGTGTCCGTTTGCTCCTCGTCTTGTACTTATGCTTTGTATTATCAGTTTGTATGCCCTTCGTATGCCCTATCACCTATATGTGTACGTTGTTCCTCGTGCTGAGTTTCTGGTCTGCCGTTAGAAACGGTTTGGATTGAGAAATGCGGACAGCTCGCGTTGGAGTCAAGGTTATAGTTGATTCACTGAAATTGACGCTGTAGAGACAATATACTGTACGATGGATGTCTCATAGTCATCCATGTGTATCTATGTATACTCAAGAACCGGCGTGCACCGCGAGTACCGCGCGTATCAAGCCGTACGCTCAATGTATGCGTAACGGAAGGAAATCGATTCATATGTGTCTTGAGGCGAGACACTGGTAGTGAATCAACTCGTATTTAAATCCCTGAGCCGGTACAGCGGGTAAAGGCGCAGATCGATCCCGGATACCCCACCTGGACCTCTACCTCTTGGTTCTTCGTACATGCAGTCACAGCTGCGACCCCAGATTCGGAGGTCAAGAACACGGGGCCCCATGGACTTGATGC
>JANDKE010001746.1:0-12806 GCA_027627275.1 Coprinellus aureogranulatus | reverse complement strand
AGCCGCAATCGCAGGCGTCCGCTTCGACTTCGACGAGGGCGAGCGGCANCCACATATTAGGAGCTGCAGCGTTGAGCAAGGGCGCTAATGGTAGTCTGGGCATCGTAACCGCGGTCCCAACACTTTCGACACCGCCTTCGACTTCGATCTCGGTGCTGTCCCCATCCGTGGCGCGGCGGCCCCAACANCATCAGTACTACCCACAGCCACATTGCGACCCNTTGGCCGACATCACTAGGCTNAGAGTACGCTCGCAGGGCCACCATTGTCTTTATCCAGGNGCTACGTTCGAAGGGACTCAGAAGAGTGGGAGGAACAGCTACGATGTAACTGTTACCATCATNGTGCGTCATCTCTTCCGTGCTATCGGTACGGTCATGCTCATCGTTNCCTTATCTCATTNCATTTCANTATTCATNTNAGGATGTCGACTTTACATCNTCCTTTCTCTGTGGATATCTTCGCATAAAGGGCCTGACAGATGACTGGCCNGAACTCACNACCTATTTCGATGCCGAAATCATTGGAAGNCGGTATGGATTTCTGACACAGAACTGGGGTGCAACGGAGCATGAAGACATGGTACATTGGGCACGNTTCCCTGCCTTCAAGCACGCTAAGGGAGAGGCGAAGAAGCCGCTCATGACNATCGACNATCGTGACCGTGGTGCTGTCTTCATGAGGTGGAAGGAGAAGTTCCTGGTACCAGATCACAGGGTGCAGGATATCAGTGGTGCAAGCTTTGCTGGTGAGTCTNCCGTATTCAGGATCCTCCTTTCCTGCTACGCTTTNCCTGGCGCAATAGCCNGCGGAGCCCATCCATNTAGTTNCCGAANTAAATGTGGAGCTGGGTATACTAACTTCGGCGTTTGTGTGGTAGGNTTNTACTACGTTTGCGTCGACTTCAACTCTCACTACANTCAGAACGCTGGCGAGGAGAGCGCNGAAGAGGCCGCGGCGGCACCAGGGACGTCTCCGAACGCCCAGAAATCAGACTCTACTACGTTCCAGTCCCGTCGACGCCGGGCATCCAGTGCCAAACGCCGCAGTCCTTCCACTGCCGCACCCAGGCCTCCTCCGAAGGCTACGATGAGTGGGTTCTATTACCATCGGAATTCTGAGCCGTGAGTATCTTACTATTTGGTCGCGTTCCATCGTGGTCATCATCTTCTTTGACTTCCCAATACAAACTTCCTGATGCTGACTCAATCTTACCTGGAATAGGTACCAGCAACTCTCCCTTACCCATGTTCAGGAAGAAACCAGCTCGACCTTTGAGTTCCGCTGAGTATACCCGCCGATAGTGATACCCACTTACAGTCATAGTTGCCGTTTCAGGTTCGCCATGAAGCGGTTGTATTGTTACGTCCGTTCTCCGTGTACAAGTATATCTCTACAATTGTCGGTCGGTCTGAAGTGTGTCTTGCCATTTTCGTTCCTGTTCTCGATCGAGAGTCAGCCCTCTCCTGTTCCCCCGTTCAATTTTCCGGCGCCAAATTGCTTGAGCTTGTGTGAAATGCAAGTCGGCTCCCGCATTCCATCTCTCCGGTCTCACCATTCCTTTGTTGATCACTGTAACTTCACTCACGACGCCGTCCTAGCGTCTGTGGCCCAGCATTGTACACGCCGTATTGCTGCCGCCGTTCCTGTACCCGCAATTCCACATAAAGCCTAACCGTCGACCATTCTGTTACCCTTCGCTCAGCTCTTACAGTCGATGTTCGATTATTGCAAAGAATCTCCGTCCGGTCCCACGCAAGGCTCAGAAGACGCAGGAAAGGTCACAGGTGTCATTCGACGGGATGAGAGGGTGCGCAGAATCCTCGCGCACCGCACAATCGAGTAAGGTTCATGCCTCTTGTTTTCTCTCTTGCTCTCCTTTCAAACTGTCCTGCGCGAGCCTTGGGTGCGCGCTGGTGTGCGTCCGGGACCCACAAGGCCGGAGCAGCCAGACTCGGTCGTCATTTGATTAGAGTGATAGTAGGCAATGATGCAAACTATTCGGCTGCTGTGCAGACCTGGTCGATCCCCAAAATATCACGACCCGACTGTCAACTGCTGGCATTCTTCTGTACTTCCTCCCTCTCTCCACCCATCGTCCGACTGCGCTTTCTCCCTTACCAGCAGCCCCTCCTTCCCGGGTACCCTGCACGTCCGAAAACAAGAGGAACGACGAAGGAGGTCGCTCAAGCAATTCAGCTATTCATAGATAGCCACAGGCCTATTCGACATCAAAAACAAAGAGCTGCGTTCGCATCGCCCCACTTTGCAAAGCTCGCCGGAGTCCTTTTGAGGAATGCAACCTATGTCCAACGCGGGGAAAGAAGGGCAAGGTGGAGAAAGGGAGCGCCCTCATGTGGTGATAGTCGGTGCTGGGTGAGTGCGTTGTCACCTGGTGACTCGGAAGGTGTTCGACACGAGCACGCATGCAAACCCGCATACGGGCGCTTAAAAGGCCTGATTAGCGGCTGCTCGTGAGCCTTCTGTCCCCGAACGTACCCCCTCCGGTCACGTATCAATGGTTTACCGCTTTTGTTTTCAGTATTGCCGGTATTGCGATGGCCATTCGCTTGAAAAGGGATGCCGGGTTTGACAACTTCACGGTGGGCACGGGCAACTTCCACATATTAGGAAAGCTGAACGCATTTATGTCCTCTAGATATATGAGAGAGCGGGGTCTGTTGGTGGAACGTGGAGGGTGAGTAGTCGACCGTCCACACGCTTTCCCCTTCTGCTGTGGCGTGACCTAGAAGCCTCGTTGCCTGTGTCGCTCTATTTGATTGCTTGACAAAGGCTAATCGAGGCGCACCCTGTTCTGGCAGGACAACACATACCCGGTACGCATGTTTTCGCATGTCGGTTACGAACTTCGGGCTGAGTATCTCCTGTTTATCTGCCTTTCCCAACCTCGCGGTCTCCACAACTTCTCGCTTCTCCCGACAAACGTGTCCTGCTTCTTCGTCGCCTGGACACTCCCTCGGTCACCTAATAAATTGGACTGCGGTTCACTGGTTACCCAATGTGATCCTCTCGCACCTTCGCGGCATAGGGATGTGGGTGCGACATTGCAGGGCACTGGTACTCGCTATCGACAGATTTAAACCCTCACTGGAAGACTCGATACCCGACTCAGCCAGAGATATACGAATATTGGAACAGTCTCTGGCGCAAATACAACCTGGATCGATATACCAAGCTGAATACCGAAGTTTCGTTCGCACGATGGGACGCATCAAAGCAGATGTATGAAATCTCTCTGCAAGGCCGTGACGGGATGAAAAGCAGAGTTGTGGCCAACATTGTCGTATACGCTACTGGAGGCTTCTACGGACCGAAGTACCCCCCAGGTTTGGAACTGGACAAGTTCAAGGGTGACGCATTCCATGCAGCACGCTGGAACCATGAGGTTGACCTAAAAGGGAAGACCGTAGGTGTAATTGGGAACGGTTGTTCAGCGTGCGTTCAGATTTCATATCTATGCTGTCCCACTTTCATTTGTGGGGCTTAGAGATTCTGTGAAGAACGAAAAGCTTACCTGATCTCCTTGTGGTTTTCATTAGAGCGCAGTTTGTTCCCGAGATTGCAAAAGACCCATCTGTGAAGGTCGTTAATTTCGCGAGGACTCCCCAGTGGTACTTACCTCAGGTGGGTATGCATTCTTTTTGTGAAAGCTTTCGCAGCTGATTTACAGTTTATGTAGGCAAATCACTCTTACCCGCCCTTAGTCAGATGGATATTTGCAAATATACCGGGAGTGATGAGGGCGTACCGGAACTGGTTGTTAGTCAGGGTTGGTGTGTTCCTTGTGGCATAACGGGTGAAGTACTCAACCACCCTTTCTGGCCACTCCACAGTCGGATATGGTGTGGCCACTATTCCACAACAAACGCGGTTCCATCGTCAAATCCGCACGCAAGGTAAAATAGCCTATCTGTGTCCCTTGGGCTGCGACTTTACGCGTTATCAGAGGTTCACTAAGTACATCGAAGAGCAAGCCCCGAGGGAATACATTAAAGACCTGATTCCCTCTTATGGTGCGTCAATCATTACACTGTTCCATTTGGATCTTCATCAAGAGGATTATAACTTCTTAGCCCCGGGCTGCAAACGACTCATCCTGGATCCGGGATACCTTGCTTCGCTTCACCAACCAAATGTATCTCTGCGTTTCGACCCCCTTCGGTCAATAGTGGAGAACGGCATCAAACTGCGAAGTGGCGAGACGGTACCGGTCGATGTTGTCATCTTCGGAACGGGATACAATCTTGTTGGTCAATTCCATCCACTCTTGCAGCAGAGCTGACTCGTGATGCGTTAATGTCTTAGTACCCTGTGGAACTCAAGGCTCGAGGCAGTAGAGGCACGACACTCGCCGACTATTGGGAGTCAAAGGAGGGACCCCAGGCGTATCTTGGGACGTGCTATCCCGGCTTCCCAAATTTGTACACATTGCTTGGTGCGGATCGGTAATTGTATACTCCAAGTTGTTACTGACCAAAGCCCGTTCTGCAGGGCCGAACGTCGCAACGGGTCATGCATCGGTCGTCTTCAGCCAGGAAGCGCAGGTGAGTATCGCTCACTAGGTGCCGTCACTTCACACTGACCGTAGATCACCGTGCGTAGATCCAACTCATCCTGCAGCTGATAAAGCCAGTTCTCGATGGAACAGTGCAATCGTTCGAAGTCACAGATGAAGCAACGGACAAGTACAACGATTGGCTCCAGAAGCGAATCGGCAATTCGGTGTGGTCGGAGTGTCGGTCGTTCTACAATGAGGTAGACGGCAAGAAGGCGAAGAACACTGCTACGTTTCCTGGACCTGTTACGCTGTTTTGGTGGTTCTGCCGTACGCCGCAGTGGGAGGCCTTCCGAGCTGTAGGNGGAGAAGCATGGGAAANGCNGCNGTCCCTTGNTCGATATAAACGGTGGAGTCTGTGGACACTCCTCCTTGCCGCAGCAGTCGGCCTTGTGTCCGCAGCNGNCAAGNTGTAGGCTAGCATAGATAGAGGACGTACTCTTGNATCGAACATTCANTACANCTCCCTGACCACCAGGANAGCCGGCGCTTAGCGATCCCCGTCCGAGTCAGCCGAAGGANAAATATCGAATATTCGAATATTCNAGGGATCAGCTGAATTTATTTGNGCGGAGTTTGTTCGCAAAGTTGGAAGCGTCCATCACCGGCTGCAAAGCACGGGCCTCACCCTTCTCTTCTACCCCNTCACCCCCTTCGCCCTCGCTCCCTACGTCGCCGACGCTGACNCCNGCGACAAGGACCCCCCAGCAATGGCTCACTCTCACCCGTCGTCGACCGCCAACATTGTCGGCGTTCACTACCGTGTTGGGAAGAAGATTGGCGAAGGATCGTTTGGCGTCATCTTTGAGGGTAACGCGACAGCTNTTGTTGTTTAGCGCATTCAGGAACTTACTGTATGCCATAGGAACCAACCTTCTGAACTCTCAGACGGTTGCTATCAAGTTTGTACGTCCTTCTGTTGCATCGACCCNGCTTCGAACTTGGTCTGCCCATGCTCAAGANGCCATGTTGCGCTTTGTAGGAGCCGAGGAAAGCAGAAGCACCTCAATTGCGGGATGAATGTCGGTCGTATCGAATTCTAGCAGGATGTAGTGAGTCTATCTGTATTNCGCCTGGTCAGGAGTTGGTCTGGTGTGGATCCTACGCTCCTGTCGCTTGGCCTTCGTAATTGACGTTGCACTGACGCTTGGCCCTCACTTAGCCGGAATTCCGCAAATATACCANTTCGGNCAGGAAGGTCTGCACAACATCCTCGTCATCGACCTTCTNGGGCCCAGTNTGGAAGACCTATTCGACATGTGTGGTCGCAAGTTCTCTATCAAGACTGTCTGCATGGCAGCTAAGCAGATGGTATAGGCCACGTCTATTCCCCGAATGCTGCTCACTAAACCCGGTATTGCCCTAGATCACTCGTGTTCAGACTATTCACGAGAAGAATCTCATTTACCGTGACATTAAACCAGACAACTTCCTTATCGGTCGTCCTGGTACCAAGGGGGCCAACAGNCAGTCTACGCACTTCTNTACCAAGTCTATCANACTTACCGCAGTGCAACAGTTATACATGTTGTCGACTTTGGCATGGCAAAGCAATATCGTGACCCNAAAACGAAACANCACATACCATACCGCGAGCGAAAATCGCTGAGTGGGACGGCTCGGTACATGAGCATCAATACCCATCTTGGGCGAGGTCGGTGTCATCGCTATACTCTCCATAGCCTCTAGCTCATCATCTCCCTTTTCCCCAATGATCGCTGGGCTCACGTCGTATTCTCCCTGGTAGAACAATCCCGGAGAGATGATCTCGAGGCATTGGGCCATGTCTTCATGTACTTCCTCCGTGGAAGCCTTCCTTGGCAAGGACTCAAGGCAGCAACCAACAAGCAGAAGTACGAGAAGATTGGTGAAAAGAAGCAGACAACGCCGATCAAAGAGCTCTGCGAGGGTTTCCCTGGTGAGGCTCTCACTTCTAGCTTTTATGGACTTGTTCGCTCACACTTTCTGATATGCAGAGGAGTTTGCAATTTACCTGAACTATGTCAGGAAGCTGGGATTCGAGGAGACACCCGACTACGACTTTTTGCGAGAGCTCTTCACAAAGGTTCTGCGAAGCAACGGCGACGTAGAAGATGGAGTGTTTGACTGGAATCTATTGAACGGTGCGTCGGACCCTGTGTTGTCTAAGCCTCGTGGATTACTGACATATTGCCCTCAAAGACGGAAGAGGATGGGAAGCTTCAGTTGTGCGTCATTTTCTGGTAACTGATGGATGATGTCTAATGCTGTCAGCAGGGCCAGCCCCAGATTTTGCCCGCTGTCCGCCAGCACGAGCAACGCCGAGACGACAGGAGACGGTCACAGGCTGGCAATCCTGCTCCACCTTCCCCTGCACTGGTCCGTAATGGATCGAAAGGCCGCAAAGGGCCTGCTGCACTTACGCCAGGAGTGTCAGGGCCATATGCGGCCCAACCAGGCGGAGGCCAGATGAACCGCCAAAGCGGAGTTCCTCAGCATCCCTACGCGACAGGAGGCTATGACTACTCTGCTACGGATGATCCTTATCGGCAGCAACAACAATATCGGGGTGCGTCGCAGATGTTACCCAGTGGCGCTGTACCTCCAGCTCTGAGTAACGTGCGTGCTATGGCAGGTGAAGCCGGCGTATCGCAACAGGGCGATTTCAACCAGCAGCAGATTCACGAAGAGCCAGCAAAGCCGACACTGCTCAGAATCCTCACCTGTCGATGCTGAATTTAGAGGTTTTTGTGCGTCTCTGCCTGGCTTAAGGCTCCACCATCTGCTAACGTAGTTAAACAGCTGCCCTCATGATTTGCTTGCTCCTTTCTCCTCGATATGCCATGCTGACTTCTTGCCAACGGATTCAGCAACGTTACGACCCACTCACAATTCTGCAATCCTTCGTATATCCAATATCCCAAGGCCTTCCATCAACTGTCATCGCCTTTTCCACTCATTTGTCACGACCTAATCACTCTGTCTCTCCATCGGAATATCCTCAGTACTACCTCTCAGGTCCACATTGTCCTTCCTTCGTAGTAATACCCATATTCTCCCATAGTAATGCTCCGCCTATTGCTCGCATCCCCTATATGAGCCTTTCTCCCCTCTTCTGTTGCATCCCTTCGTCAGGCGTTGAAATTTGCATACCCCCTTCCCTATTGCTATTCCCTTTCAACAGACTTTCTGTTCCTCCTCTTCCACCCCTTCAAAGCTTCACGGCTTGGTTATCTTTTATTCTGGTTGTCCGCGGTGGTACAGTGCTGCTCTCTGTACCTTGTTTTCACTTCCCCCCAAGCCCTACAACCCTACGGTAGTCTTCGTCACAGACTGCCGACAGGGAATACACGTGAAATGATTGTTCGACGAAGTTCACAAACAACTAGCGTCGCCCTGCGGGCACTCCCTGGAACCAGTTGATTCGCGTTGACCCCGGTGCCAAAGCAAGGTCAGGGTTTGGCTCAACACAAGGCAACTCTCCACACGCCAACGTGTGGAGGTCTTGCGTCGAGACCAAAGTAACGGTGTGGTGCGGGGCGTCAGAATTGGGCGATACTTCCCTCTTGTGGTGACACTGTTGTGGCCGCAAGGGCACTTGGATGCCTCAGAGCGGGTTTGCCAGGTAAGTTCCACTTCTGTTGCTATCTCAGGTCCTGACTTCCCGCTCCGAATCAGTGTCGGGCTGGAGAGCTGGACGCCCATTACGGGCTGGCGAGGCCAATGAAAAGAATGCCTACCAGCTGGGCGCAGTTGACGGGCCTCCTGTTGCGCGGGTCAACAATGTGCGAGTTCCGAGTGAGCGCAAGTCAGAGGGTGCATCTGTGTATGAGATCATCTTTGCAACATGGCTACGTATAGCTACCCCCAGAAGAGATCGTGGAACCGGCTCGCTTGAGGACTGTACCATTGACGTTATAGGACGCGGTTCGACTTACCACCACCAGCGCCATATATCCAGGTTAGCTCGTCCACGAACTATTAAGCCAGTCGCAGTTCGATACTGCGAGTGATTATTTCTTTGCTCCGGTCGTCTTCCTGGAACCGACGCTGATCAAGACGGGTCCGGGCTGGCCGCGAGAAATCGCTGTACCGCGATTTATTCTTTTCACTAAGCCGAAGATATGATCGCTCAGTGAAGTCCAAAGTACCACGGTATGCGTTCCACGAGGTATTGCCAGAATTAGCTTAAGGAGTTTAGACAACAGAAAGTAATCTGAATCGACCCTGCAACTCGGACGCCATTCTACCTCGTGCAAGCAGCACTCAGAGAATTGTAGGCTAGAAGCTGCAGCACCCGACCCGATGTACGCGATGATTCCAATGCCCACACCGATGTCAGACGTGACTCTCGCACTCACGTCGACGCAATCCAGGTAAGGCCGTTCCGGTGGCGGGGCATCCCAGGTGAGTGGAATAGGGAACCTTGAAAAGCACATTCAGGCTATTAGCACACGAGTCTCCGCTTGCCTCTCTTCTCTCAATGGCATGCCGAGCCATAACAATACAATATGGCTGAGGACGGCATGACTTGGAAGAAAACGTGACAACCTCCCAAATAAGAAAGCCTGGAACTGCTCGGCAAGTGATGCCGAGACGGTTTGCACACTCAGGCTGGTAGTGACGCCAGCACAAGTACGGTTCTCAAGTTCAAGTCACAACCGCAACTACACCTCTGAGTATTTACTTCTTCTTCTTACCCTTTGCGCTCCAGACACCGTCGAGAAACTCCACTGCTGACTTTTCCATCCTCAGTTTTCCCTAGAGCAAAGTATGAATACATCCAAGACATGCATACCTTGAGGTGCTAACTGATGGCTTACCTGCTTATATGCCTTGTCCAGTTCTCCAGCAACTTTCTTAGCTTGTGGGTATGACTGCCTCATATAACGATCACGATCCGGCCTCTGGCTGAAGCTGTTGCCGAGAATGGTGTTCTTCACTCTGCTTCCTTTGCTCCCGTTGACGCCGCCAGGAATGCGTGCGAGGTTTCCATGTCCGTTGATAATTGAATTCACCTTTTCCTTCGTCTTTTTTGGAACTTGTCTTTGTGAAATGTGAGAACTCTATCTCCGAATGAAACCATACACCTACTTCCATGACAATCGATTGGCTTCCAGGTGAGCATGGACCATCTGCTTCTCGAAGATGTGATCTAATGCAGCGAGTGTCAGCATTTCATGAGGTATACATGTCCCGTTTCGCTTACCGGCTTGCCAATTCTTCATGCCCTCCTTGTTATTCTGCACTGTATATTTGTGACCATGGTTTGCCGAGACCTTGCGATCTTTCGCACTTCCTTGGGACAATGGATCCTTGCGGCGAGACTGGGCTTTCTTGCGGCTGGCAACGGCTGGGGCCCGCGATCGGCCTCTAGACACTAAGGCGGCGTCGACGTCTGAGGGAATAGCCAAGCCATACGCTGAGAAGGAAAAGAGGCCTAGAAGAGCAGTAGAGATAGCAATTATGAGCGACCAGCGCATTATAGAAATTGCAGGGGATATTGACAGGGCCAGCCTGGGGAAAAGGGGATCCCTCGGTCGCCTTTATGTAGGTTGGAATCTGTATGTTGCCCTGGATCTGACAAAATTCATCCAGACCGGGTCCATTGAGCTTGCTCTTCCCATTCCCGATCCCGGCTTGGGAGACCTGTCTGACATCCGCACACAAACATTACAAAGGCTCTTATCTTTGTGTGCAGAGTGTTACGTTTTTGCCTGCTCTGGCTATGCTTGTCACGGTCTTCGGTTCTACGACATACGTCAATCGGATGCTTGAAGCCGGCCGTGCTAATTCTTATGTTGCGGGAGGATGGTTTTTGGTCTCGGCATGTCTGCGTATACAGATCTCATAGCCCTCGGCTGCCGACGTTATGTGTCGTATTGAAAGATAAATGCATCTCTACCTGGCAAGGAATTCAATATCTGTTGGTTATCGCTGACCCGCTGACATTTGGGCTTGGTACAACCAGACGCCGTCGACGTCGGAAGCTTGCCAAGCTATACGCCGCTGTGTAAACTAATTACGTTCCAATGAGTGATGGCCACACGCGCCAAAGGTCAACGGATCTACACGTTGCGTCCCTACATCCCAGGCAATGTACCTTTGATTTCCTGATATCTTGCTTTACAGGAATGTTGCCGGGCTACTACCTCATACATGGGTACCCTGTGCCCGCATTTCCTCGTCCCGTGCTGCGCAAGGACGGTAAGGGGTTCGTTGTAGTAGATGGATTCGCTTCCGGATGACCAAGGGCATCCCACGGAGTGGGCTTAGCAGCATTATTTGGTTCAAGGGCATGTCATGAAACCAAGCACAAGCTGTACACACACTGTACACACATTGCACACACATGCACACACACACATAGTATTTGCAACGGTCAGTTTGATATCTCCCACTTCTTACTTCCCACTGTACCGCGATCTCGCTCCCTTAACCCCCATGCTCAACCCTCCGTTAGCAAATCTCTCGAACGAGCTCCTGGCGTTGATCGTCGAGCATGTCGCCGACGACACAGATAGTGGTGCAGAGAAGCGCCTTAAACGGCTTTCAGTCGTCGACCGGACATTCACGCTGTTGTGCCAATCCCATCTCTTCAAAGAGCTGCGGCTCAAGGGGGTCAAGTCGAACATGATCAAGACACTGAAGAGAGCGTACGACATCTTGAAGCGCAAAGACCCGGCTTCTTTTAGCTTCGTGCGCAAGATTCGCTTCGAGTTTAGCAAACAAAAGGATCTGTCATGGTTGTTCCAAGATCGAACTTTCACATCTCTGATGGAGATTCTCTCGAGAGCCCCCCGCCCTCCGTACAGGATTAAGATCTTCGACTGGAATGCTCCCAAAACGAAGGGTTCGGAGCTGTTCGTCGAGGGCCTTCTCAAATCATTCTTCTCAAGGACGCTCGAATCGCTGTTCATCTGGGATTCCCATATTCCGGCCGACACCCTGCTCATTTCTGCTACCCTGAAGAAGCTGCACATATGTGCTGTTCAGATCGTATTGCCTAAGGATGGCACTGCGCGGTTGGTCGAGGGAGAGCTGCCGAAGTTACGGAAACTGGACCATCGACTGTCCTTTGGCACCGTTCAGTGGATGTTGCCTGGCGGGGGGACCAGGCGCATTGCTGACTTATCTCAACTACGAATCCTGCATATGTGCCCGGAAGATGAAGAAAACATGGCTCTGGCCCAACCAATACTGGATGTTGCGCAAGAAACACTGGAGGAACTCCACCTTACACACTCCTACGTGAACAACTTTGAAGGTCAGCCTCGACAAGCCCCATCTTCTCACTCGAGATCCTCACGAGCCGCTTTCCTGTAGAGCACCGCGGGTACATCCCTCTCGCACCCCTATTGGAGTTGCGAAACCTCCATCAACTACGCGTTTTCAAGCTAATTTCCGGAATTTACGACGGTGACCCTGACAGGCTGGACGTCATAAAGGACTTAACGAGGGTGCTAAGCACCATACCAGCAGTTAATCACCTCTCTTCCATTGGCCTGCGCATGTGGGTGTATGGAAAGCCTCCGTTTGAGCAAGTCTTCAAGGATACCGAGTCCCAGAAATGGAGAGCGCTAGGAGAGGAGATCATCCGCATTTCATCAGGCAAGCCATTGCGCTTCGTACTCGACATTGAAATCCAAAACGAAGAAGGCGATCCTCTTGATTATCACGACCCCATCGACGAGTGCCGATTGCAGCGATTGTATGGCCATATTGAGAAGGAGTTCCAGCAGCTCAGGACGATGGAAGGCATCAAGGTCGATTTCTTCAATGAACTCGCTCGCAGACCTGAGGATGAATCGGACGGCGAGACAGAGGCAGCATCGGACTCGGATTCTCAAGTTTATTAAGCTGGGTGAGAATCCTCTTCTGCTTCGCAAAACAGGTAAATGACTCAGAGGTGTCTTACCCGGACAGTTGCTGCCCTCCCAACTGCAATTCCAGTTTTCGTAATGAAGCAAAGGGTTCGAAAATGAAGAGGTGACATGAACTGGCATGCAATCTGAACTAAGTAGTGGTCGACGTATATGTATGAATGCGAGTCAAAGACCTTAGAATAACCAAAATATGAGGCGACGTAATTGAAACTACTAAACATCACGCTGGGCCCAACCGTCATAGCTTGAAGGGTAGCGATGAGGTGGGTGGCCGTACTGAGCGAGCGGAGGGTGCCCTTGACCGTATTCAGGCTCTGGATGCGCACCCGGATGTGGGGCGTATGAATGCCCATCCCATGGACGCC
>JANDKE010001745.1:0-12813 GCA_027627275.1 Coprinellus aureogranulatus | reverse complement strand
AGTTACCAGAGCATTTCCTGGGACTAATCCAGCTACCAATCAACACCTAATATAGGCCTTGACTGTTTGTTTTAATATAGCTCAGTCTAAACAATCACTAATAGGAAGCTATAGTAGCAACAGAAGCAGTACTGGAGAAATCAAGAAAAAATTGATCCAGAATATTGGTGCCAGGGACCCCAGACACCCTGTGATCAGTCATACTGGACTGGACTAGGCTGGACTGGACTGGGCTTGAAAGGGTTTAGTCCAGGACCAATTGGACAAAGATTGGACTGGATTGGTTCCATTATGGATGCTGGCCCAGCTGGAAAATCCAGGTCCAGGCCTGGATCAATCTAAAGGGCACATTTCCTTAGGTGCCTGGATTGACGCAAAAAACACACCTTAGGGGTTGTCCAGTCCATATGACTGAGGTGCTCACCCCCGGGTTGTTGGACCCTTCATCAGTGGAAATGAAACCCCTTCCCCTGCCGTCCAGCTTCAACGTGGTGCCCACCGGCTGGGTCCGCATCTCCAAATTGGAGGAGGAGTTAAGAGTGGCCCAAGCAGAAGAAGTGTTGGAATCTCTCCGAGTCGATATCGGGCACAAGTCATTTCTGTATTTGGAGAATAGGGACTGGGCGACAGGGAAGAGAGAGCAAACACGAGGATACGACCGTATCAACGCAGTTGAAGAGAACATGCGCTCCCATATCAAGAAGTACAATTGCGCAATGTGGGCCCTTTGTCGTCTTCGGGTTGCTGATAACTACCCTTGGTTTCTGTCTCTTTCTCGTGCGGATACTAAGGCTGTCACTGCGGTTTATAACCCCAACAAGCGCGGTGATCGCACTGCCGGGATGTCGTGGATCTGGAGGAAGGAAGGCTGTGTGGAGGGTGACTCCGATTCGCTGTCGGCTTCATCCAACGCCTCTAAGGTAGAGGACATTGACGATCGGTAAACGTCACCTGACTTCCGAAATGACTTCCTAATTGGGCGAATTTCTACTTGAAGGACGATTTGCGAGGGGATTGGGGCGAAATAAAGAAATCCGGCCCCATAGAATTGTGGAATGCCATCTCTGCTTGTCGGAAATGTACAATTTATCCCGATACCTTGTGTCTGGTGGACAGAATAAGAGATGCACGAGGCCTACTTTTCGCACTAAATGGCTTTTGATTGATGCCGCAACCCACAAAAATGAAGGATTGTACCCAATTTTGCACCTCTTATTTCTTCACCAGATAGCAATGCCTCTGACTGGAACTTGGTAAACCGGTTCTTCAGATACATATCTACAATTCTATGGAGCTCGATTTCGCATTTTCGTCCTCGAGCTTTCAAAAGCTGTCCTTCAAGTAGAAATTCGCCCAATTAGGAAGTCATTTCGGAAGTCAGGTGACATTTACCGATCGTCAATGTCCTCTACCTTATGAGGGATTCCTCAGAGGAACAAACCGACTATCTTCAGGAAAGTGAGTTCATTGCTTTCTTTCCCCCGCCGTCTCTAATATTCCCCATTCTATCCATAGTATATAGGGTGAAATGGCTGAGGGCAAGGTCTCGCCTTGACAGGTGGAAGGAGGAAGTCATGTATTTGAATTCAGAAATGTCATGGTATGTGCGCTACATGATCCATCGGGCGACTGTGTATGAGGAGAAGGCGGCAGTGTTCATAAAAGAGGGTAAATCGGCCAGTTTCTTGCTTCCTGAGGCTGACATGTGGCGTCGTCGCGCGAAAGAGGGATGAATTCAGTTTGGGTGGGAGAAGGATTCTAAGGGGAAGACAAAGAAGTTTAAGGGAAACAAGATGAACAGCAGTGCAGATTCCGATGTTGATACGGATGCCGAAATTGAGGACGACCCAGCAAACTTGGAGACGTAGGTTGTTTCGTATGTACGTTGCCTTAAATCTACAGAAGCTTGTTTTCCCCTTCTACCGCTTTCCTACCCCCTCATTCAGTCTCACTATGGTCTTTTCCCGCGACCTCTTTCCCATTCTGACGCGTCTCGAACCTGTCGAGATGCAGAGTGTTGTCAATTATGCATCAAGCAGGACTCGCGGTGCTGGAAACGCTTTGGCGATGCACCTCAGTGCCATGAAGAATGCCGACCATTCCTTGTTCATATTGGCTCTTGGCCGCGAAGTGGTTCGTGCTTCTCGGTATCGTCTTCAGAACCTGGATACCTATCGTTTCCCTTACAGTCTGCGGCCAGCGCCCTCCTCGGTCTCGCGACCACCCTGTATGACGACTACCAGATCTTCCCTCCCCCAAGTCTCCGGGGCCTTACACCCCTCATCGTCCAAAATCGGCTCACCGATTGGTCTGCCGTTAACGTCGCGGTCTCTCGGGAGAGGAGTGCCGGCGACGATCTGCTAGTGTCTTACGAGAACTGTTGGTGGCACCCTTTCGACGACAAGGCGGATCTTGACACGTTCCGCCAATCCCCTTTGGACATCGTACATGCCTGGACGATCCAGAGGAGGCATCTACCTGCACACACCCGCATTCCTCGGGGTTTGATCAACTTTCAGGGTTTGTCCGATGAAGAGCTTGATAAAGCATGGGCCATCAGCTGCGACAGTTTGAAGATGATTGATAAGGACCTCGAAGCTGATGAAAAGACCATAGCTGATGTCACCTTACTCCTCGTCAAGTCCCAGGCCAGCATGCGCGACTTGGAAGCGGCCGAGAAGGAGGCGGTGAAGGAGATAGATAGCGCGATTGACCAAATGGTGGTTTGATGGGGGTTCCCAGTGTCGTTGACCCTGAGCGGGCTACTGTCGGACTCCATACTAGTGGCGTGTACCTCCTCTCCGCTCCCCTCATGGTCTTCTACCTTCTTGGCCTGAACTGTTGGTGTTAGTAGCCGGTCTGTCCTTTTAAATGCGTTTGAAGTGCCTACTTTCGACCCCCATCGTAATATGTTCCCTCTCATGTTGCCTGGCGCCTGGGCCTCTCTTGTCGATTACCTCGCGGAACGTAGAGCAAAATTCTTTCTCTTCCTGTATCGCAATCGACAGACTGTGGAGTTTGAGAGACGCTACCTTGACCTTTTCTGGGCCGATGTGGTGAGTGTCCTTTTCCCGATCAATTTAGGCGCTCGAGACGTCATACTTCCTGGTGCCGATTCTGTATCGGCATTCCTTACTTTCCCATTCATTCCCTCTTCTTGGTGGGATGCTTGCTTACCCAGCCTTGCACAGGATGTGTCTTTGACGTTGACCGGCATCAACGCCTGTGTTAGCTCGGAGGGCGGCATGGAAACTCTGGAATCGTTCCGCCAATTCGTTCAGCGTCTGCATATATACTCCAATTCGGACGACATGCTGTGGTCTGCGCTCACCTCCGGCTGCTTCGATTTCTACTGCCTGGATGTTTCACAGGGGGATTTCCCCATACACGACTGGTGGTTGCCAACCCAGCCTCTTCCAACTGTGGCCTCTGTGCTTTGGGATTGGGAACGCGCTTGCATAGCGGCTCTTTCTGGGGAGTTCAACGGATCTGATGGGGTGGAATGGGTGAAGAAATTTCATATGGCACTCACCAAATATTCTGAGGTCTTGGAAGAGGGGAATAAGGTCCTTGCAGACGCTTTGGAGCGCATTACTTCGTCGAACGAAAGGCTGGACGAGATATCTGCCCTTCTCAGTTCCATTTTCTACAATACAACCGATCCGTTATGATCAATACCCTCATGTGTCCACCATTTGTTTACCGTTGCTTAATCGCCCGACTTAGTGTCGTACTTGCCCCGTCCAACATTCTCGCGGTTCGATTGAGGTCTGTTATACATCAGTACATGTACGCTACGCTGTTATGACAATTCCATATCTCCCCGACAATATATCGATGGTTGGTGGTGGTATCTCCTTGTACTGAGTGAACGCCCTGTGCCCGACGTTCGGCTTGAAAAAATTGGCGATACACACCCGATCTCCGGTCACCTTACTCGCCACATGCTCCAGGAGATACCCTGGGAGAATGAATGCGGTCCCCGGGTTGTAGAGGTAGCGGTTACCGAACAGAGGCACTTCGGACCGCCCACCTCGATATGCTCCGAACGTGGCGACGAGGTCGTACAGCAATTTCCCCCCTCGTGTGTCTCGATGAAACGGCGTCTCTCGATTAGATATAACGGCCAGCCCGGTAAATGGAGACGATCAATGTTCCAATGCAGCGTGCATAGTGTCTCCGTGCTTGACCTTGGTCTTGAGTCGGCCGTTATTGAGTCGCTCAAGGACCCGAACTTGCATTTCGTACAAGTCGGGATGTACGATCGCAAGAAGTGCGCCAAGGAGAGCATTGAGGAATATCTCGTCCTTGAGAAAGCCTATGCCTCCTCCAGCGGGGTTGCGCAGGCTCACAGACGGGGCGGTTGCGAATTTGTATGCTGCTTCTACTGAGATTACAGGGATTTGGCGACCCCAGGAAGAGAGCCGCCCTCGCTGGACATGGTGGAAGAGGGGAGAAAAGCGTCCACACGCACACGAGAGTCAAGATCATGTCCATCCGCAACATATGATCCTCACCGCGCCGGATGTCCACACCCAGACCGGCGGTTTACCGAGCGAATTACTCGACCAAAGACACCTTGTTGGCAGGGTGTTAGAGCTGGGAACATGGTTCAACGCCGACTCCCCCGCAAGCGTATCGGGTCGGCGCTATAACCTTGATGAACCAGCTACTGCTATGTCGATTCGGCATGAGCGTACATTGAGGTCTTACTTGGAGTTGAAGAGAATCTTAGGCGCCCATTTGTAGACAAAGTCGTGCATGTCGTGCATGGGAGTCAAGAGCAAGTTCAAGCCAGGAAGCCCCTGAACCGGTCTAAATGCTGTGCCATGACTAGCCGCCCGCGCCAAAAAGTCAGTGACCTAGAAAGTCCGGCGGTCCGAGGTCTGGGGTCCGCCGGACCTTCGGCCAGGTCCATAGGTCCGGGCGTCCGAGAAACTTTGCAGACTTCGTGTTCACTGTCCTGGTTGAAGGGATGGGTACGCGTATTGTATAGTCGGTCAGCGAAGACGTCTCGACCAGCCACGCGCACCGCTGATCATGGTTCCCGCATGCAAATAACGATGAATCGCACGCTTCCAGCAAGTGTTTAGGACCACTTGCGAAGGGGAGAGCAACTCCTTGCAACATTTACGCTTGCCCGCCGGTCCTGCTTTTCAACTCGTCCTCGACGCGTCGCGGTGGAGGACTTTTCAACCAGCACACTATGCCGGATGTTCTCCATTGATGGTACCCTCACAAGTTCTCTCATATCCGGGACTCTGTTCCTTCGTGGGGCTCGATAAGCCACTCAGCAATTGCATTTGCCATATCAACTCTGATTCGATTCTCGTGTCAGGAGGATAAAGGGAGATCGCTATTGGCGAGCCACGGCGGCTCCCCGACTTACCCGGAATCGCCTGCAATGTACCCTGTTCGGGACAGGCATCTTCAGAGGTATTTACAGGCAGTTTGGCCTTTTCAGTGTCACTCATGGACCTACGGACCTCGGACCTTTGGACCTTCGGACCCTCGTTCAGTCCGGCGTACCACCGGACCGCCGGACTTTCCAACTCCTGGATGTTCTCGCCCGCGCCGCCGTTGGCCGTGAAACGGCTGCTCATCGCTTGGCGCGTCGAGCAAGGCTTTCTTGGCGTCGTCGACCCTTCGAATGTAACCGTCATGGCCTACCACACCTCCCTGGTGTGCTCAGCTCTTTCTATATCTCCTCCAAATTCTGCCCGAAGGACTGATGGCTGTCAATACGTATTCTGATGATTAGCCTGCCCCTGCTGCGGAATTCGCGGTTGCGAAATGGAGAAACCGAGTCGTAGCCGGGACCGTTGCGTGTTTCTTATCCCGCAACCATGATCTTGGTGGGCAAGGAAGACTCACAAAATCGGCCACCACCGACAGCGTTGGACCCAGGGACGGTGAAACGCCCACCTCGCCGTCTCTCGGGCTGCAGATGTCTCTTATACACCGCCTTTACATTCCTCGGGCTCCTCTTCGTGCTGTACCTGGCCAAATTTGCCGTCAAGACTGCGGGCAAAGCTACGAAACCCCATCCAGACCTCTACGCGAACACGACCGCAGATAAGGCCGATTGGAGCAAGGTTGTTAGGCCATTGGTGGATGAGCAGACCAAGTTCGACATCGTGGTGACGGTATGGGCGAAAGCACCCGGAGAGCGGAAGGGCGATGAGGGGTTGTCAGGGAGTGCACCGGAGGGTGAGCAGGTGTTGCATGACGGTGTGGTGTTCAAGGGCGTTACGCTGCAAGACAAACATGTACATTCGACAGTGGACCTGGAGATTCCGCTAGAAGCCTTGTGAGTAATGAGTCATATTGCACGGGCGCCTAATTACTGACGGCGTGTCCAGCGAGAGCGACGATGTGGAGAACTTCGACCTACGAGCCTCGTTCAGGCTCATTCCACATTCGCCGTCGCTACTGGACCATGCAACGGGATATACATCGTGGAAACCGCCCAAAGTCTTGGCTGCGAGAATCAGCCCAGAGACGTACGCTTCCCCATTCTCCTTACTGAATGTTGACTGACGGCGTGCAGCCTGGGGGAGCTCATCAGCTGGGAGAAGCTGATTACGGACTCATACGGCCTTTCCATCCCTCTCATCGAATTCAATCCTATCAAGAGTGCATGCCAGAAGGATCACGTCGACCCAGAAGTGGATGAGGACGAGGAGACCATGAACGACCCTTTCAAATGGATAGGTGTCGTGACAGCAAAAGGGCACTCGCCGCGCAAGTACCACCCATACGTTATAACACGGTATGCCTACGCGGTTGAATTACCCTAGCCACGCTTACATGGCTACAGGACGGACTTGCGCGTCGTCAAAATGACAGAGCTGTACAGCTTGGATGCGTACAACACGCGTCAATTCCGGCTGCGTAGAGAGCACGTACGTGTTAGCGTTCGGCGAATTGACTTCGCGCTTACCGTTGGCTAGGTCCTAAATGGATGTATCGCGTTCAATAAGGCGACGGTGAAGGACATCAGAGGCTGCCACCGCACCTTCAACGAGCGGGCGAATGCTGAAACCAAAATCGAACTGGAGATTCCCGACTACGAAACGGGCGAGAAGCACAAACAATACGCCTACGCGCCCTTCATGGATACCTCGCCCCGAGCATGGGGTCCCCTGGTGAGTGCAACCCCAATTTCTCCGACCTCTCGTCTGATGTATCGTAGGACTTGGTAGCGATGCCAGTGAATCGAGAACACTGCGAGAAGGCCGACACCACTCCCAAAACCCTCAGAGTGAAATGGAAGCTGGCCTTCTCGTCCAGTTCTCCAGGACGACTCGTACTCGCAAACGTAGTCGGCTTCATGGCGAAGTACAATATGACTGATACCGAGTTCAACAAAGCCAAGGCGCAGCACAATGCTCAGAACCTCCGTAAGTTGTTCGCCTCCTTCCGGGTCGATATCTGTCTTACAGTGCGTTGCTAGAACGCCTTCATGGACACCAGTTCTCCAAGGACAGCTGGGCGGGACTCAGCGCATTGCTTATTGGGTTACAGTGAGTTTATGTCCATCCTCCAGCGCGCTTTACAACCAACTCAATCCTCTCTTAGTGGCGTCCTAGCCATCATCATCCTCGGGCTGACCCTTCTCTACTGGTACACCCGCACCTCAACCGTCGGCATCTCCATCCTCCGGTGCACCATTCTCGTCGTCGTCAATATCGTCAGCTTCGCTATCGATATGGTGCCAAGCCTGTCAGACCCTGACATATCGTACATTGCTCTGGCGTTGGAGTTCCTCTGGAACGTGGGCATTGGGGGTACAGTCACCTGGTTAATCCTGAGGACGGTGTTGAGGCTCGAGATGGTTGATAAGTTCCCATTCGTGAGGAGGTTGCCGCCTTCGCATGAAGAGAGGGCGAGCTCGAGGTTGGAGTTCAAGGAACGTGGGATGGTTCTATTCAGTGTAAGCCGCCTCAAAATCTCATAATGTTTTCACCTCACACCATCATTTGCAGGTTCTCGTCTCAATTTTCGCCCTCCACCTCTTCGGCCCACTCTCCTACCCCATTCGGAGACACATTGGGCCTGACCCCGACCCTCTCTCCTCCGTACACGACCAGCGCTTCGTCACACTCGACAAGCTCCTCCTTTCCCCTCTCAACCTCGCTGCCGATGTCTTCCAGCTCATATTCAACTACCGCTCCAGGACCTTCGCCGGGCAATACAAACTCGCCGCATGGCTCACGCTGGCGATGTACGTTCTGGACTTTGCTTCGGAAAGTGAGTGGGTGGTGGGGAAGGTCCTGGTGGGAAGGGCGTTGGAAGTGGTGTGGGTTGTGTACCTCGTGCCGCTGGTGGCGTGGTGCGTGCAGGCGATGCTGTATCCTAGGGTTGTACAACCCAGTGAGGATACGGATAAGGAGAGCGAGTAATTTGCTGGGAGGAGTAAAATACCGTTTGCTGTAATTTATTAGAATAGTTAGTGACTCATCGCATGTCGGTAAGTATGCCAATAGTATCATAACTTAGAACAACCCGCCCCTCTCATTCCAGCCGCCGCATTGCCAAGTTATTCCTCCTTCTGAGTCCTTCAACGTCCAGGTCCACAGGCTTGGGGATTTTACTTCTTCATCGACGACAGACTTGAACTCCAGCGCCTCTAACGCCCTCTGAATGTGACCACGACAACCGAGACAGTCCTCCCCAGATGCAAAGTCTGGGTGTCACCGCAAACCACAGAATCACTCTGACGAGAGACATCACGTCTCCAGCTGAGACAAGCTGGCCTAGCTTTTATATTTCACCCGCGACTGCCCAGATTCGAAGGGGGGGTGGACGAGTCGTGGGGTGAACGAGCAGATCCGAGTGAATGGAGTGTTACTCAGGCCGGAACAGGAGCAGCCACTTATGCAGGTTCTACCGAGGCTGACGAAGACGCCCAGAGAGCAACACCAAGATATGACACAATTGCCCAGGGTAGAAGTAGTGCGAATGGCGCCAGTGAGGAGAAGGACACCCCGCGAGCGTCGGGGGACTTCACGATCCGAGCTCAGTTACCCTCAGTAGGTCATTCAAAGAGAGTCCGTGGGTAGAAGAGGGTTGCAAGAAAGCTTGGCGTGAGGTGAGCGAAATTGAGCACCCGCTTACCCGAACTGAATATACCCTACTCGTGTAATGAGAAGCAGAATGGTGGTAGAGTGACGAGACAAGGTGAAAGCGCGACAATCTTCAGTTGTTTGCACATGTGCCGGCATTCTCCGTGCTGCCGACTCAGTGCCGAGGACCAAACAAGTTTGGATTCGAGCTCGCCAGCCTGCCTCTTGGCCCTCAACGTTCAACCATGACTTATCAGTTGCTTCCAACCCTATCCTCCGGCTTCGAAGCAGAGAACTAGGCTAGTAGAGCTCCTCGAGACCCAAGAAAATTGGTCCACAACGACCCCCTGACCCAATCCTAGACCGACTTGCCCAGGTCATTATGCTTCCACAGCTCGGCAGCGCGACATGCTTTGCGACGCCTGTTCCATGACATCCATACTGGAGGTTATGGCAGTGGAAGGACCGAACTCTTTCTGCTGCCCCGTATGGGTTTGACTTGAAACTTAGAGCAGGGGAGACCATGGGTCGGCTTACAACTCGGGTGATGAGCTCGAGGCATCTGTTCGCCATATCAAGAGATTCCGGAATGCGCAATCATTCGGAGTGAGATTGCCCCCTGGAGGATGGATGCCCGGCCTAGATAGACACGCCGAGCCCCCACGCGCCGAGCCTATATAACAGGCCACCATCCTCGAAACATCAAGAACTTTGAGTTGGGAGCCATGCTCTTCTCTTCCGCGCTTTGCCTCTCTTTGGCCGGTGCCTACGCCAACGCAAGGGTATTGCAGAGCTATGCTGAACTCGATTCTGCGAATACTTTTGACTTCATTATCGTAGGGTGTACGCTAGATCCCTATTCCCGTCTTGAATTTACTTCTCACTCTTTTGACAGCTGGTCCTGGGGGAGCAACAGTCGCATCTCGCCTCTCAGAGAGACAGGACTTCAACGTCTTGCTCATTGAAGCGGGTCCTGAGTGGGTCATTCATGCTGTTTCTCATCTACCCAGCTGAACAATCCCCAGCAATGACGGAGTAGAGATTCTACGCATACCAGGCCAATTCCAGCAGATTCCCGCCACGTACCAGTGGAATTACACGCTCTTAGCCACCCCGGCGGTGAACAACCGCAGTCAGCCGTACACGAGAGGGTTTGTGCTCGGCGGAACAAGCTCGATCAGTATGTTAAGGGCGATTTTCCTTGTCAACCATATCGTTTTGACCTTTGAGCTTGTAGACGGGATGGTGTACTCTCGCGGTGCTGCGGACGACTACAATTCCTGGGCTACGGTAACAGGAGATAACAATTGGACCTGGGACGCTCTGAGGCCGTACTTTGACAAGGTGAGTATCTCAGCCGGCTCACAGTGATGCTCTCTCCCTCATCCACGATAGAACGAGCGTCTTGTGGCCCCGATTGGCGGACGTAATGTTACTGGGGAGTACGACCCGCAACTTCATAGTGAGAATGGACAGGTCTTCGTCAGCTTGCCACCTGTGGGCCCGACCGACTTCGACCAACGCTGCCTGAATGTGACACTGAACCAGCCGGAGTTCCCTTTCCTCCTCGACATGAACGACGGACAGGCAAACGGACTCGGTGGGTGAAGATTTCACTCATCATCTTCCAATTTTCAGTACCTAACCATTCCGTTTAATTACAGCTTGGCAGCAGCAGACTATTGGGAGTGGGGAGCGAAGCAGTGCGGCAACCGCGTACCTGGGGCCGGACGTTAGGGGGCGACCAAATCTCACCATCCTTCTCAATACGTACGTCACAAGGGTGCTCCCAACGTCTGCAACGTCAGGACCACTTGAAATTAAGTCAGTGGAAATCGGAGACAAAATCAGTCGTAAGTTCTCCATCGGCTTCAATCTCAACGTGTATGAATGTCGAGCGCCACGCAGGCCAAATCCTAGGGAATATCTCTGCCTCCAAAGAGGTTGTTCTCTCTGGTGGTGTCATTGGCACACCACAGATCCTGCTCAACTCGGGTATTGGAAACGAAACCGAGCTGCGTGCCCTGAGAGTCGCACCCACCCACAATTTACCGGAGGTTGGGAAAGGGTTAACAGACCACACTGGTGCCACTCCTCTCTGGGATGCCCGCTCACAGGATCCTGCGTGAGTCTGCCCCCATACCTTTGCACGCCATTGTTTTACTGACTTTCCGGTGCGCGTGTCGTACGTTTGTTTCTCCCCACCTTGCGCAACCTCAGAGTCGACCCCGATGCTGCATTGGAAGAGTGGAGGCAGAGCAGGACAGGGCCTCTGTCAACTGGCCCAATAAATCGCCTTCTCCTGTGGTCGCGTATTCCAGCCAACGCCTCCCTGTTTTCGACGTATCCGGATCCCGCGAGTGGTCCACATACGCCACATTTTGAGTTGACCGTTGGTTTCCTGGTACGCATTCCGTATCCAGCAAATTCTGATCTTACACAAGTGCTGATGTGTCGCCTCGTGAGCAGGCAACCAACACTGCCGGTGCATTTCTTGTCTTCCTCAACTCACCAAGCAGTAAGCATCTCGGTTAGTCAGCGTCTGCCTGTCCTGACAAAGCACTCTTCACAGGAGGTTCTGTAACCCTCCGCTCCTCTAATCCATTCGATGATCCCATTATTGATGATGCCAATCTTCAATCTCCCATCGACATTGCTGCGTTCAAGGAAGGCTTCCGTTTAACCCAGAGGTTCTTCTCAGGACCTCAGTGGACCTCAACATCAGCGACACCGGATGGGCCTTACCTGGTGTCGCCTTTGTTCCTTGACCCCGACACTACCTCTGATGCCGATTTTGAGGCATTCTTGCGCCAGACGGTTCGTACAAGCTTGCATGGAGTTGGGACAGCGTCTATGAGCACGAAGGACGGTGATGAAGGGGTCGTGGATCCAGAGTTGAGGGTGAAGGGCGTTGAAGGGCTAAGGATTGTCGACGCGAGTGTCATCCCCCGCGTCCCAGCAGGGCATACACAGGTACCTGTGTACGTCCTCGCAGAACGTGCAGCGGACTTGATTAAGGCGTCATGGTCATGAGTTTTCTTTCGCTACATGTAGATCATTTCCCCTCTATTGGTGGTCTAGGCCTTAGGGCTGAATATATAGCGCTGAACCTTCGGAATCATCGCTGAATTATTTCATGGGTGCCCCATGTATGCAGCTTCTATCGAAGCTGATGAATACACCGAGAATGTACACCTCTCCGAGGAACCTCGGGGGCACAACCCGAGCTTGGCCCAGTAGTATGTTGCTCGAAATGAGTCCTTGGGTAGAAGAGGGTTTCCAGAAGGCCTGGTGTGGGGTGGCTTGTGTTATGCACCCGTTTACCCACCCTTAATATACCCTGCTCGTGTAATGAGAACCAGAATAATGGCAAAGTGACGAGAGAAGGTAAAATCGTAGCGCGAGCTGGATTCGACTGATTTTCTGGGTGTTTGCACAGACGCCGGCGTTTTCCGTGCTGCCGACTGAGTGCCGACTCCCAAGGACCGAACAAGTTTGTCACTTGACCTTCTACCATGACTTGTAGGTTGCTTTCGATTCTATCCTCCGACTTTGACGCAAATCTCCAAGATATTAGAGCTTCTCAAACCCCGAGAAATAGCTCCGCGACAACCAGGAACCTTCTGATTTGCTCCGAATCGCCCCTGAACAGCGGCCATGGTGCTTCCATGATGTCGCACAGCTCGGAGTGTAGTATTCTCTAGGACGCTCGTTGCACACCGTATACTTCTATAGCGTAACCTAC
>JANDKE010001744.1:0-12815 GCA_027627275.1 Coprinellus aureogranulatus | reverse complement strand
ATCATCCCCTGCGCAGCGTCTTCCATCTGCACCTTTGATTTGCGCGTACCACTGGATACCTTGATCCTTGATCTACGGATACTAATTTCGAGAGATGTCGACGTNCGAGCCATTGATACCCCTACACGTCCAGTACATCCAGAAGCTAGGCGAGGTGGGTCCAACCGTCGCCCTTCGCCGATAACCCAAACGAACTCGCACAAACCCAGAGTAAAGATGATCTCATGTACCACCTTACATCCCATCTACGGCTGAACGCCGTCTATTGGGGCTTGACGGCGTTGGCTATCATGGGGAAACAGGACGCTTTGGATAGGGAGGAGATGATTGAGTTCGTTATGAGTTGTTGGGATGAGGAGGCAGGTTTGCAATTCGCGTCTTCCGTCCGAGGGTGTTGGGAGCTGATACCCTCATCCAGGTGGATTTGGAGCACACCCGGACCACGACGCCCATATGTTGCCAACTTTGAGTGCGATTCAGATATTGGTCATGCAGGACGCGATGGATAGGCTGGACGTGGACCGTGTTGCCAAGTGTGCGTCTCTACCCTGTTTACGCTACCCATACCGAAGCTGAGGCGATACGTTGCAGTTATTTTATCACTGCAACAACCTTCCGGAGTCTTCGCAGGTGACCAGTACGGCGAGATCGACACCCGGTTCCTATACTGCGCTGTCAATGCACTATCCTTGCTCGGGCGTCTAGGAGATTTGGATGTGGAGAAGACAGTGGGGTATATCAAAGCTTGCCGGAACTTTGACGGTGGATTCGGGGCGTCTATCGGGGCTGAGAGTCATGCTGCTCAAGGTGCGCGCGCTTCCTTAGCGTCCAAGATGTGACTGGAGCTCATGATCAACAGTCTTTGTATGTGTGGCAGCCCTAGCCATCCTGGATAGGCTGGACGAAGTGGACGTCGATACACTGGGGTGGTGGTTAGCGGAGAGGCAGTTGCCGAATGGAGGGTTGAATGGAAGGCCGGAGAAGTTGGAGGATGTGCGTGTTGTTCTCTTTCACCATAGGACTCGCTTTGCTGATTGACATATGGATTGCAGGTTTGCTATAGCTTCTGGGTGCTTTCTGCGCTCTCGATCCTGAAGAAGGTTCCTTGGATCAACGCAGAGAAGCTCACCGAGTTCATCCTTTCCGCCCAGGTGAGCCATACCAAGCACTGATTGGCATACCATCGCTCACTTTGACGCCTTAATTAGGATCCCGAAGGAGGGGGAATTGCTGACAGGCCAGGGGATATGGTCGATGTCTTCCACACCATATTCGGAGTCGCTGGTAAGGCTCTTTCCCTTTTTCTAGGTTTGGGTGATCGAGCTAATGGAGTATAAAGGATTGTCAATTCTCGGGTATCCAGGTCTTGTAGATTTGGATCCTGTGTACTGCATGCCGGCTAAGCTCATTGAGGAGAAGGGTCTGCGTAAGGATTGGCAGGCCCTGCCTCGGAGATCGAATTGAACCCGGATTTGGCACAACGTGCCAGGCAGCGTTGATCCAGACCCGTTCGGGCGTTGCGAGGGTTGAGGACAATGGCATTGACATGTACTACAGCCTGATTTGACGCCCAAGCAGTGCACTGCATTTAACCCAAGCCTTTAACATGTCAAGGTATGCACCGTCCGAAGAAAGTACCAGCTGTTTAGGTAAAGACACGCGGAACGGGCGTTGTACAGCAGGATCCGTCTCCTTGCCTGAAACTCCTGATTTTGGGGCTTCGAAACAAAATCGTCCGATTGCTTAGCCGCGCTGCTGTTGCATGTCACTGGTTTAGGTATAAATGCATGAGCATCCTGGCTCAGGACCTTACAAGTACTTGACTGATTACCCCCAGGTCATGGCCACTCCTCGTAAGATGGACACCCCAAGAACGTATACATACGAACTGGTATCGTTCAAAGTAAGCGCAAATTTAGCGATATATTAATGAGCTGATCAATCACTTACCGCCCTCACCGTTGCCCAGGTCGAAGACAAAGTATATCGCGTTCCTCGTCATGGTTTCACAGCATTCTCCGACGTCTTCAACACGATGTTCAGCCTCCCTCAGCCCAAAGAGTCTAGCGAAGGACAAAGCGACGAGAATCCCATCATGCTGCCTTCGTGTACCAAGTTGGAATTCGAGAGCTTATTGGAGGTCCTTTACCCGACTGCCGCGTACGTCGTGTCCTCCTCCGAGCACACCTGGTACTCACATCCGGCTCAAATGTGCACTTCAGACGTCTGCAGGTAGCACCTTTGGGCAAGAACCAATGGATTGGTGTGTTGAAGCTCTCATCTCTTTGGTCGATGGACAAGGTGGGGTCATTTTGCCGCAGGGCGCTCCACCTTCAATATAATAATCATTTTTTCAGGTTAGGCAGCTGGCAATCGATGAACTAGACAAATGCAGCTCCCTTGGTTTTCTGGAAAAGGTTATCCTTGCAAAGAAATATCGAATATCTGGATGGTTAATAGCAGGATACATGGCCGTGATCGAGAATTGGGGAGGGCCCGGAGGGAAGAACTTGACCCTGGACGTCCTCGGCAATATCTTGGGGTGGGAGACGGCAGCACGCATCGTGGAGCTCGCATCGAAGAGGAAGGAACCACCGAAGCCCGTGCAGAGCAGCATCAAGTTACGAGTGGGCTGCTTCTTTTGCAATTCTGCAGTGACGAGGACAGTTCTCGTCCCCATGCGGAAGACTGCGGTTATCTCTTGCGAGAAGTGCGACGAGGCCACGTTAACCCTAACGCCTGCACAAAAGGGTGCCAATGCGCTTTCTGCATCCGATTCGCCACTCCTTCGAGGCGAAGCTTTGGCAAAGGCGGTTGCGGCTGCTTTCAAGGAAGAGTTATCCCTATGCAACTGAACGGTCTTCATTCTCCTTGCTCGACTTCACCTATGTTACCTTTTCATGGTCTAATATTATAATAATATGCTTCTTCAGGGCATTGTCCGTGCACTATGCTCACAGATGTGGGAGGAAACCCGGCGGTCTGAAGTCGGATTGAAGCGTATTCCGGACTTGGATGTGGGCCCTCTGCCATCGCAGCCCTCCCTCCGACCGACTTCGACTTCGTGATCTCAGCGAATGCACACTGAGTCAAACAAGGTTGAAATGTCGACCATTAATTCCGTGCACGCAAGAGAAGCATTTTCATTTAACATGACCCACCCTTCCTGTCAGTCTATTCGTCCCAAGAGCGAAAATGTTCCTGTATTCCAGATGCACACGGCCAATACAGCCTTCGAATTCAAGCTCGGGCGGGAGCCACAAACAGAATTGGACCACTACCCAACTGACACGCCGTGTTATTTAGGAATACCATCTATCAATAATCCTGGTCCCTGGTACCCACCCAGCATGACAAATTGCAGGGGAGAGCGGCACGCCGAGGACACTTGAAGATGTAGTTGCTTCGCTATTGGGATTGTGTGTGCGCATCACCAAGCGCTCGGCAGTTGGTCGCCAGGGTCTTGTAGGTGCCCCTCCTAGGTTTCTCCCGCCTCCCGTAAACATTTGACGCCGCATTCCGCGGGCACAAACACATGTTTCTCGGTGATTCAGGCCGTTCGCCTTTTGATTTCTCCTGCAAATCGCGCAGCAATTCTCGACTATCGAGTAGTACGGTGTTTATTCGTAGAGTAGCTTGCTAAGTTCTACAATTGACAAACATGTAGCCAGTTACACAGCCAATACACAAGAGTGTTCAATTAAGAATCAGACAACAAAGATAGAAGCCAATAATAGATGTGCGTTGGACGACGAGGAACGGTATATCAGAGATCGAGAGGAAGTGTGCATGTTTGCTCCCGACGCCGAAGCGCCTAGCATCAACGAGAGCGCAAAACGCCTTTACGTAGCGAAAGGACCCCTTTCGCCCACTCAACTAGAACCGACACGTAAAGCACGGGCTGCGATACCGGCGAAATGTAATCACAATTCCATACCGTCCGTAGGAAGCCGCTTTCCAAGTCTGGGTAGGCTGGTTGAGTGGGTACCACTCGACGAAGCGCACAATTACAGGGCCTTCTCACGAAGGAAGGAATTGGGTTGCCGTCTTCGGCGTTTAGGCCACTGCATCTCCGTTCCCCATTGCTGTACTCCCCAACGGCTAACATTTTGCTGCAAGCCCACAAGCTGTATCTGGACGAGAAGTATCAGCAGGCTTACTCCAAAGCATCTCGTGTGGACATTCTCCGGGATCTTCCAATCCAGAGAGGATAGAAAGCCGAGTTCATAACGTACCAAAACGGAAATACGTAAGGAAAAGGATGTGAACCGCAAGGGCACAAACATACCCACAAGTTGGAGAATATCATGCTGCTCATATGACGGGGCGTGCGGGAGACAGAGCTATAAGTCCAGAGGCGAAGTCCATTACCACTTGCCAGATACACATTTGTGCAGCCTGGTTTCGAAGTACCTGCCTTTGCACTATGCGCGATCTCTCCGAATGGACTACCAGCTGTGGGCTTCAGTAAGTTATATGGCCTTGACATTGAGAATATTGCACTCACCTCCTCAACCCATAGGTACGAGGAGATTGGGCTCCTGACCGACGTGGAGATTATCTGGAAGGCGGGACCCGAAGACCATTGGTGTAACCTTGAGTGCTTTCCGGAGCCGCCAGTAATCCGCCAGGAGCAAGCCTGTCAAGCCTCAACATCTTCTCAGAGCCAAGCGAAGAAAAGTCCCATATCGAAGACTGCGACAGCGACAGTACCGCACTCAAAGTCGAGCAAGCTTTCCCAAGACGCTGTGCCCGACGTACAGGAGCTATCGTGCGAGGCCCAGCTGCAGGAAATCCGAAACCGAAGGAACCCGCAGCGTCGCGCAAAGCGCAATTCCAGATGGAAATGCCCAGGTGCAAGTGGTTGCAACCTGACGTTTGGCAGGAAGAGCGACGCACTCAGGCACTACTACTCGGTTCACGTCGCGGGTACTTTTACCTGTTCTCGTTGTTGGAGATCGTTCACAAGACTCGACGCTCTGCACCGGCATATGCGATCCAAAAGGTCTTGCCGGATCAAGCGTGATGCACGGGCAGTTCCAAACGATGGAGAAAGCGACAAGTAAATGTGCCCGTTTCCAGTGTCACTGTGTCAAGCCTTGGAAGGCCAAGGACTGCATCATATTTCGAGCTCAATGCTGAGCAGGATCTAGGAGTAAAATAGGGCAATAGATTCAAANATATGACACACCAGGAAGGCACAGATGCTCTGATAAGTGAGACAATAACACAAGGAATTGACCTCCACTATGAACTTCTGGACGACGTGGACTCGGAAGAGTTGAGAAGGAATCAAAAACCAGTGACCTGTGTCACGGTCNGCTTGGCGTGTGTGCACATATTTGACTCTAAGGGCATCGCACNNGCCGAATACCAGTTGGCGTTGGATTGTCTCCTACTACTTAATGCAAGTCACCGAACATCTATTCCAGTTGCACCNCCTGGGCAACACAGAAGACACCACCCGTCGCTCAGCGGAACCTCGATATTTCGCGGAATACCTCGGTTACGACTTGCAGNACCTTTGATATTACTGTACATCAAGCATATTGGGCANAGTCACCACTCGTGCGCAATTACCTCGTAGCATGCTGGAGNTTCTGGCTAAAAGAGGCCATTTCCGAGGCTCTGCATACAGGCTGAGCTTCCCTCCTGAAAGGGAATAGGCGCCTAAGGCTTCTAGGTAATGCCACCGGTGCATTNCACTAACCGAGATTACTGTCACGTTCCAACGTGATATCGATGTGCGTTAATTCCGGGTTGGATCGTCCCCTTTGCCTCCGTACCACCATCTCGTATGGCCATGCTTCACTGTCCAGAGCTCGAGCTGCGCCATAGCCACCCACGGGGAAGAGTTCTATACGGACCAACTGACATCGACACATCAATAGACTTACTGGAACTCACGGAGNAGAATCCCAGATCTATGGGACGGCAGAGGGGTGAACTTACNGGAGAAGTTTGGGTCATAAGGACCTGGTCGAGCATTTGACAGGACTTCAGGTAAAGTAGGCTACTCCCAATCTAGTTACTGGAGCTCACACTGCTGAACAGGACGGCGAAAAGCGAGGAGAGCCCATATTCCGCATCTTGTACGCGAGGCTTTCCTTGTTTACGACCCTCCAGTGTCTGACCGGTGGCCTTCTACAGATTCGTCAATGGGCACCTCTCGCGCCCACTGGTAGTTGCGGATTTCAACGATGTTCGCGCAGCACTCACGCAGGAGACCGCAGACTTCCTTAACGAGGAGCTAGGCGTATCACCACTGTTTTTGGCTACCGTTCTTCGGAAAGGGTGGGAGTTGAAGTTCGGCAATTGTCACTGGGCCAAGTCGATGCCCGAGCAATCCCAGGATGGGACTACCATTGGTAAACATCAAACATCGCCTTATCCCTTCTCCGAAATCAAAGCTAATTAGGATCATGATATCGTTTGTAGAAGGTTGGTATCGGTACTCATGCGGACTGAAGAGCTTTCCCTCGTACGTATGGTACTCGTATAATTCGAAGTGCACGACGTACATAGTCACCAACTGTGAGTACAATGGCATTCAAGACGCCATTGTACGATGCGTGGAGGAGGGAATGGGGCGGGCCTTACTCCGACCTCTGGCTGTGGACGGCTTTGTTGCGGAAGCAGTATCAGAAGGCTGGGGAGAGGCCATGCTACTGCCTCGGAAAATACTGATCAAATATGTAAGGCAGACTCTGTATACATCTCCTCGCCGCGCTGGCTTACAAACACGAGCACTACAGGAGCACCTCGACGACCAACAAATGGCCGCCGACACGAGGGAATCTGTGAAAGAGCTACATGTCCTCTCTTACAACCTGCTCATTATCAAAGAGGATATGACGGATCATATTGCAAGACTCGAGTACCTGATCGACGTTCAACAAGACGCTTGAAAACGCATTTGGGGCGCAACCGACTCACCACAGTGTCAGGGTCTCGGANTCCCTGGCCTTCCTGCTCTCGGAAACGCGATTAAGGCAACGATGGGTGGAGTGCTATGCGAATAGGACTCAAATCCAAATCAACTTGTGGTACAATCTGTCGTCGCAAAACGATAACAGGACCAACTTGAAGATCGCGGATTTCACAAGTAAGATCGCAACAGAGACGCAAAAAGACAGTTCATCTATGATAACGTGCGGACCTTCCTTTCTACCTCCCTTCTTGAGCTCAGCCAGCTTACAATGGCGAGTCAGGATGGCTGCTGTTACNATGGCCTTTCTACCGGGAACTTTCGTCTCTGTAAGCGACCATACATCTTTTCAGCGTGCATCGTACCCACATAGNCTCAAAACTTAATCAGGCACTTTTCAGCATGGTATTTTTCGAAACAACAACTTCACCCGACGGGAGAAGTTCTCTCTCAGTCACGGCCAGCTGGTGGCTCTTTCCCACCATCACCGTCCCGCTGACAATCATTGTCTTTGCCATCTGGCATATCTGGCGAACGAGGAGGAACGTTAGGCAAATGAACGACTTTCGGACGATGGAACGACCATATGAGGCGCCCAATTCCTCCAGCCCTTACATCCCTGCATCGCCCACCTATCCCAATTCCAACATCGACNACGCCAACTGGTCCGCTCAATCCCTCCCAATACCGTATCAAGTGCCTGTCCCTTTAGAAGCGCTTTCCGAGAAAACAGGTCCTGCTACCCAGAAGCCACTGAATGATACCGCACAGGAAAGAAATCGNAGACTCGAAGATGGAATGGCTACGGCACCTCCAGCAAATGCGNATTCACCATGGTCACCACCGCCTCCCCCAAGCTCCGTGCCGGGATATGCATCTGCTTACCCCCAACCTGGATCATACTCCGTGAGCCCTTGGGGGCCTCTTCAACCAGCGCTTCCTCTGGATACATATACCATGGCCATGGGCCAGCCTCAGGCTGCAATACTCCTTGAGGATTTGCACAGGCCGAACGAACCTACCGCCCCTCCGCCGTCTCAGACATCAAGGGTGCCGTCGTACCGCCGACAACACCCCACGTTTAGACCCACGGAATACCTTCCGCAATGTACCTATTCTGTTGGACGAGCTAGACATCGGCGCTCCGGATACACGACCGGCAGGAAGGTGAGGGAGGTCGCCCGCCCCAAGGATACAACAGTGATCTCTTCAACTTCTGTAACTCAAGATACGTACTACACGAGCAACGTTGCTAGGCATCTAGCGGACTTCCAAGGGGGGCGGAGGGGTCGCGGTGCGTATGGCCAGTCGGCCTCACCTTGACCGAACGCAGCCTTTTGCCCTTCTTTCCATTGTACTGCTTGACTTTCTGCAATGGGAACTTCCTTCAGTGCCCTCTCTTGTGGATATGTGATGGTAGTCTATCCAAATTGATAATCTGTAGCTTGTGTCGGACCTCTAGGCGAGGAAGCTTCGGGACTAGGCTCGTAACCAGAAGAGAATGAGGAGTCTCTTGAGCCCTAGAGCGCCGGTCAACGGTCTACTTTGGGGCTCGGACTGCTTGGCTCCTCCTGGCCCCACGCAAGAAAGGGCAACCCTCGGTCAAACTTGAGTACCGTGCGTGAAGATAGGGGANACAGTCCTTGACCCGTAGTGTTCTTCCTTCTCTTGTCACTGCGCACCTATCGGTAGAATAAGGTTCTGACCCACATATCCTTCATGCGTTAGTAAGTGGGAAGCGGTCTTAGCGGGATNCTGGGCGGCCTTCTTGCGCTCAGCTCCTTCCCGAGAATCTCGAGTACCCCAGCTTACGTTCTCGTCCTGGCATGATCATAACCTTGAATNTGAAGTGTGAATCGAGTCTGAATANAACTACGAGCAATCCATACNGTTCANCCTTCCCGGTAATTGGAGTTCCGTTACTATGCGATTGNGAGAGCCTGAGTGTGTTTGCAAAATACTGCCCGAGGTATGAGAGTTCGTTCAATTTGGCGCCCAGGCCACTGGTCACTNTTCGCGGTCAAAGCCCACCGGAAACACCCGAGAAGGATTTAAACTCCGGTTTTCCGTTCAAGAAATCATGTTTNACGTTAAACCTCTTCTCCACTCCTTCTACTTGACGGCGTAACGACTCTTGTGTTGTTTCAGAGTTGACCCACCTCATACAGTTCCTCGGTGTCAAGATGCCGTGGCCGTCCCTATCCCAGGAGTAGTGTCAAGAATATGACACATACCATGAGATCCTTTCAATGAGGTTGTCCACCCTACACCTATAAGAAGGGTGAAGATCGTCTCTCAAAGTCTCAACGCACCATGCCTTTCTCTCCTTTACAGTCTACTGTTCAATCAGCCGTCTTCCTCGCAGGATGCGTCTTTGCCATTGCAATGGTACAGGTCGTCGCAGCTCAGAAGAGGCGTAACCCTCGCGGGCTCCCTTTGCCACCTGGCCCTAAAGGGCTGCCCATTATTGGGAACGCGTACCAGATTCCCGCAGCTGACAAGCATCCATGGAAGGGATATCACGAACTCTGCAAACAGTACGGCCCGGGTAAGCAGAATAATGAATTGGATTCCCGATGGCTGATACCTCCTAACGCCTTCGCTCGCAGGCGGTATGGTGTACCTCACGACTATGGGCCAGGGGATCCTGGCGTTGGATACGCTCAAGCACGCGACGGAGCTTTTGGACAAGCGAGCCGCGACATATTCTGACAGGCCCTATATACCCACCGTAGAGCTGTAAGCATTTCCCTATCTCAATAACTCACGCAACGGGGTTCAGACTCAAGGTCGATTCGACATTGTCAGGACCGAACAACCTAGCTGGTCACTTGGTTCCATGCCTTACGGCTCCATGTGGCGGAANTATCGTCGCGCTTTCCACCGACATTTNCACCATAATCGNGTGGTCCAGTTCCACCCNATTATGAGTGAGCAGCGGGACGATTTTATTCGCAAGCTCAAAGAAAGCCCCGCGGAGTTCCTTGAGCATATAAGGATGTACGCAGTGGTTNTCCGATTTCGAACCAACTAGACCNCCTTTCTCACCTCCGATTTCAGGTACTTTGGCAAGACGATTATGCGAACTTCCTACGGTATTGATGATATGAACCGAAACGAACTATTCATCCACAACGCAGAGGCAATCATAGACGACCTCGCGGATGCGACTGCTCCCGGAAGGTATCTAGTGAATATATTCCCATTCCTCAAGCATGTTCCCGACTGGGTACCAGGCGCTGGATTCAAGAAGGTTTTCAAGANGGTCGCNGAACGTTCNGAAGCGGCCGTNGCTCTCCCATATGAAGANGCTAAATCCGGTNTGGTATGTGCTTATCCTTATGCGTTCTCNGCGGAACCCGATAGCTCACAGTGATATTAGATTCGGGGCAAAGGGAGNNTCCATCCGAGNATGGCAGCGTCCCTCATTGGGTCCTTGCCCAACAAGTACCTGCCNGACAGANANGAAATGGAGANATTGGCGAANCATGTTTGTGCGACAGCATATCTNGGTGAGTTTCTCGCCCNTGACTGCATCTCGGTTCCAAGCTNAAGTTCCTGTCAAGCTGGGGCAGATACTTCTGTGGCCTCNGCCACCGCNCTCGTGCTGGTACTNGCGACTCACCCCGANGTACNAAAGAAAGCTCAGGACGANATTGACGCTGTCATTGGGGCNGACNGGTNGCCTCTGGTCACTGANCGTNCGTCCCTACCGTATCTCAATGCTGTTATNAAGGAACTCGGGCGCTGGCACACGGTCGGCCCTCTCGGCATCACCCATTCTACGACCGCGGACGACGAGTATCAAGGGTACTTCATTCCCAAAGGCACCTTTGTCATCGCGAACCTGTGGGCCATNTTGCACGATGAGAACTTGTTCGCAAAGCCTTTCGATTTCATCCCCGAGAGGTATTTGAAAGACGGAANAATNGATCCGTCGGTCCCNGGTCCTGAAGTNGCTGCGTTTGGGTTTGGACGCCGGTAGGTGTCTTTTTTCTTAGNCNTNTCTCAGGGACGCNATGGCTGATNGAACAACCATGTCACTAGTATTTGCCCGGGGCGTCACTTTAGCGACGACGCCATATTCTTACTNGCNGCGTCTATGCTNGCCAATTTCGACATAGCACCNCCCAAGGACGCCNCCGGNAAACNNACTGNGCTGAAGCTNGAAGTCATCAGTAGCCTCGTNGCGTGAGTGNCANNNAGANNTANCTTACNANNCACNTCATCTTCTGACNACNTGNNATANNAGACGNCCCCTCCCNTTCNAGTGNGAGTTCACATTNCGAAANGGGAGGGAAGTNTAGNANGGNGNAGTGTAGGACNATGAAAGGGGTCACTTGCTNAGNNTNTNGNTGTCGGTNNNNGTGCNNNTGGCTTNNNTNGNNNNTNNCGGCCTTCCAATGTGTTGAGCTCCTAATAGAATATACCAACGCCTGGCTGACGAACGCTTCGTTGTCCTGACTCTGTGTGCCATGGGTGCTCGACCAGGGCCACCTAAATTCTTTTTTGTCATTCAGGCATAGAATCTTGTGAACCGTTCAGATCACCCGAAACACGTTGCACTTGAGCTTGGGGAGTCGGATAGTACGGAGTCCAGATGTGGGTGTTTGACGGATATGTCCGCATAGCAGACGACTGGGACGACTGGAGTTGTTATACCAAGGACTTTCCTCCTCAGTTGAGTCGGCCGGCCGTGGCTGCTATCCTTGAAACCATAGGAAGGACAAGGGCCGACAGGTTCGCTCGGCCAGCCTGAGGGTGCGCATACTCTCCTGGTGCAGAACTCGGACCTCGATTACCGCGATGATTGTGTTGTGGAGAGTCGATCCTAGCTCCCGCCCGTTTTCCAAGGCCGTTGCAATGAAGGCGGTGAAGATCTTCGTGCAGAGACATCCTTTTCAACGACAAGGCGACTGAGTATCCTGCCAGAATGGGCGAGAACATCGAGGACTGCCTTCAAGGAGGAACTGGGTTCAATCTGGCCTTAGTTAGTGACTCATGGCCTGCAGCTCTTTTGATTAATATACCGTTTTGCATGCTCCATGAGGCTTGCCAATGGTCGCCTGTGTGATGGAAGAGAGAGAACAACCTGGGCTCGCGTTTGACTGTCGGCGGCGAGTGAAGCGGAGCTCCAAGTCTTCAACGCGACTAGACAACCATGGCGCGTCTTTACTTCCCCTTCCATCGTCCAGGTACCGGTCNCAGCTGTGATTATGGACCCATACACCCCAAGATCGCGTGCAGGTGCTCGCAAGAAGAACATAGGCTTGTCAACGAAGGAATATACCAAGATCACCAGTACCATCGCGTCTGTGAGAAGGAACAGAGGATCTTCAGCTCACCAGGACGTTGAGGAGGATCCAGCGCTAGATGGTGAGTTGAGACGCCTGCGAAGCGGGTACAAGTTTGACTCTTGGTAGGCCAGGCGCACGAAACCTCATTCATTGCCGAAGCCTCGTTCGTACGCGCACCGTTAAACTCGCGAGTCGTATCGGGAGGGATTATTACGGGGCAATCTAATGGTCAACGCAATTCGGCAAGGGAGCAACCACCAGCGACGAGTAGTCACCGGGCGGCGCAACCGAGCTCGAGTGCGAATGCGGAACGGGAAGGGAAAAGGCAAAGACGAGGGAGTCAGCTGGATAGTGCACCGCTGGAGATCCAGGAAGCGTTGATTCTAGAGGATTTGCTGTTCGTGCTTATGGTGAGTCCCACTGCACTGTTACTACAGTCGAGATTGAGATATAGNTATAGGGAATCGAAGGGGGAGTATGTCAGATATCACCCAGACTACTCGCCTGAGACGACGATCCGCTGAGAGGGATACAGTTTGTCGTCTCATCCTCACTAGGTGCGGATGTTTTGGTCGTTATCGACAACTAAC
>JANDKE010001742.1:0-12834 GCA_027627275.1 Coprinellus aureogranulatus | reverse complement strand
TCGAGTGGTTGCCTGGGAGAGAGGGTGGCGAGGGTGGCAGGATGGGCTCGATATCGCGTTCGAAGATCGCTGAAGAGGAGGAGTGGCTAGGAAGAATGAATGAAAGGAGGGAAGGGGGGTTAGTACAGGTACAGTGTAGATGGTGGCTAATTGAAATGGAAGGAAAGGAAGGAAAGAAAGGGTGAGGGTGAAGAGACGAGGGAGATGGAAAAGTGTATCGATGCGATAAGAGGATCGCGCGTGAAGGCACGCCCGGATCTCGAATGAACGTAGATGGGGGAGAGAAGCGGGTTCAAGGGCCAGGTAAGATCCCGAAGAGCGTGGTGTAGTGGGGATAGCCACTAGCCTACACCGAAGAATGGACGGGGCCAACGAAGCGCCGAGGGAGGCGGTGGCATTGCCAAACGAAGGGGTTGGATGGAATGCGATAGGCTCAACGACATTCCAGAAAAGTGCCATGAAAACCGAAACCGACACCCCAGCCTCGAAGTGGCGTTGCACGAACGATGGATGACTGAATGAACGAACCCAAAAAACACGGAGACCGTGGCGGAAAGTGGCATGAAACCAGAACGGGGATCGTGGAATACCGACAAACGAACACGAAATTCAGGGTACTCACATCGACGTCGGACTACTCGGAATACTATTCGGACTCCTCAACCCCGTATCGCCCGTCCTCAGGTGCTGAGACGTCCGTCGACCGACATGGCGTGCAGGGCTCGTCGACAGCGAGAGGCCAGTGGCGCTCGTCATATGGCGCAGCTCTGTTGTTTGTTGGGAGTTTGCGCTTGTAACCGTCGTTGAAGGGGGTGACAGTGGGGGAGAGAGAGGTGGAGAAGGGAGGGTGGAAGTAGGGTTGGGAGGAGGAGCGCTCGTCGTTCCAGCGCTTTCCACGGTTTTCGAGGGCGTCATTTCCAGTTCTGTTCTTGTGATCTCTGTGGCATTCGTTAGCACATTCTTCGGAGGGGGATTGAGGAAGAGAGCAGGCGCGTACGAGGAGGAGAGGGTAAGATTAGTCAGAGCGATGGCATGAAGGGTTCAGTGAGTGTCGGAAACAAGAGAAGATGATGGTGAATAGGGGCTTTCGTCATGCAACGCTCACGTGCGGGCGGAGTCTGCGGTGATCCGGCGGCGGACCGATGCCCCTTGCCCTGGGCCTGGGCTTGGGGTCGATACCGACTCGCATCGGTTCTTGGTTCTTGTCTTCCCCTTCCCCCTGCTCTGACGTTCAGCTTTGTGGTTTCTCCAGAACTCTGCTGCGCAACCAGCTGTTCGCGTCAAGGAAAGAACTTGAGGCGCCGGCCCATCGAAATTTTTGCTGGGACTGATCACCCGAGGCGAATGCAGTTCAGAGGTTAGCTCTGCAACGACTCCAAGCTCTGACTCACGTTACACCTCGAAGCGGCCTACTCAACGTCTTTCTTTATCTACGCCGACGACAACTGGGAACGATCGTTCGCAGCTACCGCCTCTCAGGAACTGAAACCGTCCACATACCCTTCTCTACCCTGTGATCAACCGACAGGCTCAATCATGGCGAGCCCCCAGGCCTTTCGGATTAGCCAGATAATACGAAGACGCGTCGTACATCCGCCCACGAAACGAAACGAACCTCCTCCATCCTGGACCATCGTCGGCGCCGCCCACCAGAGCATCGCACGTCCTTGGGTTTGGTTGGCTGGTGTTCTTTTTTATCGTCGGTGGACGGATCCACATGGTATTACATGATACCCGTCAGATCTTGGCTTCGTCTCTTCGCCGCAGTCAGACTGGAATTGGCCCCCGAACGAACGAAAGAGACCTTCGGAAGGACCTACGCTTCAACGTTCAGCGCCTGCTCTTGGGTTCATAACGGGAGGTTTCTCGGGGACCACACGAAGCTCTCGTCGCACACCCCTCTCTATTCGCTTGGACTCGCACACCCCTCTCTGTTCGCTTGGACTTGGGCTTCAACATAATTGGCATCTTCACGGGCTGATTCGTATCGACGCTTATCGTGCCAGTTTTCTGCAGGTGTTCTCTCCTCTTTTGATCGATGTGAAAGGATGAAAACGACCGACCGCCGTATACCAGTGCGACGATTTCTGTCGAAGGTCCCATCGGCTTATATGGTCTACTTCAGACCGTACGCCATGGCATCCACTTCGTTATACACCGCCTGCGTCATACGGCGGTCGTGAGGTTGGTTGGTTCTCTTCTCTTTATCATGAGGCAGATTGTTCATGGGAGCAGGATACCCATCTCCATAACGGCCAAGAATATCAAAGCGATTATGTCTACGGGGGGTATTATCTAGCACCCGAAACCGGTGGGATGGGTCCTTTGGTTATCGCTTTACGCCCGCCACTATCCATTTAAAGAAAAAGCGATAAGCGCACGCGTTCGGAGTGAACCGTGTGCGGAGTACGTTCATCACGAGACGTTTGACCCAATCGTTCTCTCGAGAGTTCTGCGGATAGGCTGCATGGATAAGACTGAAACGTCTTGGATTGATTATCCTATGCCCTCGGAGAGGTAGTCTGTTGAATGGCGTATATAAGATCGCTCACAGCACTCTTCAATACCTCATTCCACACCGCCCCACACTGATCTCACTGTCACGTCTTGCTACGCGCCGCTTGCCCCGTCGACAATGCTATTTAACTCCCAGACCCTGGCGCTCATCCTGTTAGCTTCCGTAACGCTAGCGAGGGCGGATACAGTACGTCTAGCCCTAGTGAGCAGTTCTCCATGGGTCCCCAAACGCTAATTTTAATTCTATGAGACGTTCTATGCTCGTGCATTCCCAGATGAGCTCGAACTGGACTCCGCAATTCGCGAATACGACGAGACGCTCTCTTCCCGAACTCGCTCCCACATGGACGAGACACACCCACATATCAGCACCCGTGCTCTAGTATCCGAACTCACCGACCGCCTCGAGCGCAGAGGCGTGGTAGGCGTTCCATCCCCGCTTACCCCGATAGAGCGTTGCAGGAACCAGCTTGCTGAGTGTCAGAGAAAGGGGGTCACCAAGAAATAGGTGCGTTTTAGTCCCTCTTCTCTGCTCTCGGCTCGTCAACCCTGATTGGGTTCTATAGGCAAGGGCTCTGGAGCAATTCCTCGAGTTGCTCTGTGACTTGAAGGGAGGCAAGACGCCTTTGGGAAACTGGAGTCTTTTAGGATCTGCTTAATGACCCTGCCGTGGCACGGTAGTAGAAGCAAATACGATTCCGTTCAGGAGTATATTGACCGTACCTCCGGAATGGGGAGACCTCTGTATACGGTTCAGAGTTACTGGCGTCCTCACTTGAGATCGGTCCATTCAGATGTCATCGTCGTACGCCGGAGACCAAGCACACCGTGACTTCCTTGTATCTAGTGTGCCTAGCCTAGTTCTTCGCCCGCGAGGCGGGAAAAAATCGCATGCCGACAAAGAATGAGAGTCCAAACGAGACGAGTGTAATCGAGGCTGGGTTGGGAGGAGGAGCGCTCGTCGTTCCAGCGTTTTCCGTGGTTTTCGAGGGCATCATTTCTAGTTCTGTCGTTGCGATCTGCGTGGAATTAGTTAGCACGTTTGTTACAGAAGGATTAAGAAAGGAAGGAGACGCGTACTAGGAGGAGTGGGTGAGAGTATCAGAGCGATGGCATGAAGGGTCGACGTGAGTGTCGGAAACAAGAGAAGATGAATGTGATAGGGGCTTTCGTCATGTAACGCTCACGTGCGGGCGGAGTTCTGTCCTGATCCGGCGGCGGACCGAAGCCCCTGCCCTGGGCCTGGGCCTGGGGTCGATATCGACTCGGATCCGTTCTTGTGTCCCGCTTCCTACTGCTCAGTACTCTCAGCTTGTCGGTTTTAGGTCCCTGCCGTTCAACCAGATCTCAATATCAGGGAAAGTACTCTGCACGCAGATGCTTCGAAAGACTGGCTGGAACAGATCGCTGGACAGACAAAGTGGATGCGAAACATGAGGCGTGAGTCGCCCTTGTACCTGTTATCCCTCTCGTCTTCTGTAGCGCAGAAACATCGTCAATCGTCCATCTCCGCTTCCATCCGACGCATCAGATCTGGATCGTACACTGTCCAACAGCGAACTCTCCCTGTCTGTGCCTCAGAAATCTGACCACTCTCGCACATCGCATGACTGAAAGCGAACGAGGAAGCGATCTACGTCTCGAGTTGTCCCCCCTGTTGGAGAAGCGTCCCAGCTGGAACGGCCCCTCTCGCTCTTGTTCAACTGTAGTTGCTTCTTTGGTGCGCTGCTCGCAGTCTACGACAGCTGGAAGGTGGTCGCTGCCTGCCTTCCCTATGCGGTGTGTCGCCACACCTCGTTAATGCTACAACCCCCGCCCATTGGGTGGACGCAATTTCGTCCTTCTCTGCTGTGTATAACCATCCTTTCCCCAGTCGACGAACGCGCCATTGCGATTCGCGATCAGAAGTCTGTCAAGGAACCCACGCCTCTGGGAGTCCTCCCTGGTGAAGCATTTCCCCAGAAGAAACGGCCCCTCTCGCTCCTGTGCGACCAAGGGCGTCTCTGCTTTGGCGCTGTTCACTCTTACGAACGCGGACAGTCAGTCAATCACCATCTGCGTTCTCTCTATATACCCCGCTTCGCCCCCCACCGCGGATGCTACAGATCTCGCTCATCGTAATGATCCTAGATCGGCTTTTCCTGCTGCGTACAAGGTCGCTTTCTCCAGCCAACACACACGGTATGGCCTTCCAGGGCCAGGCGTCGCCGCTCTCCGCTCTTTGCTTATGTTGAACACCCTCTACGACAAAAAACTCTCAAACGCGTCCCTAGGTCAACTCATCCTGCTAAGCGTACGTCCGTCCACGACACGAGACAGATCTCCTACACCCGAGATAGCCGTCCATCCGTCTTGACAGTATCGAGCGCCATAGTGACGTTCGCATTTTTTCTTCGCGGTGGATGGATCGACGTGGTACTGTAGGACATCCGTCAGCTCTGGGCTTCATCTCCTTACCTCTGTAGAACTGGAATGTGCTGCTAAGCCCACCGTGGAGACCCTTGGAGGGGTTATGGCTCTGCTTTGACCCCTGTCCGAGGGGGTTTCGAATGATATCTCGGTCAGAGTCCAGGGACTACCTGAAATCTCATCGCGTGCACTCTGTCGTCGTCCGATATGGGTTTGGAACCGACGGCTTGAACATGTTCTCCACTAGGCGCATATCCATATCAAATGCTCATCATCTCGGAGTCCCAACTATACTCTTCATAACCTTCTATCGAGCGTCCTCCGAATAACGCGATCGAACGCCGAGTATCGTGGCGCACCATATCGAAGGTCCCCTAGGCGTACGTCCACGTCGGACTGTACGCCATGCCGTCGACTTCGTTCTATGTCCGCAATGAATATTGGGCGTTCGTGAGGTTCACTTATGGGCTCGATGTGCGACTCTATCGCTCTTGCCGCTGAATAGACCTACTTCTACGATGCACGACCTCCTCGAATATAGCTTCCAGGGTGTGCTTGAAAATCTGACTGTTCTATGTGGCATGTCTTGGGCTCGCTCTCAGCTTTTTGGCATAGTCGATCGAGTCCTGGACATCCATTTTATCTAGATCTCTGTCTCGGAGTTCCCGATGTGACTTGGCCTCTCGGTTGAGCGGTATCTGCTGTGTTTCCAGGTCAGCACCTGTGAAATCTACGTTCCCTTCGCTCCCCTCATTGACCTTTTGATTATCCGGCAGAGGCCCAAGCGTACGATGTCCGACAACGGGCCCATAGCGCAGGGTAAACGGGGAAGGCGACAGAGTGATCTGTGTATCCTTAGCTCCAGATTGCCTCGGCACCTCAACTCGAGATGAGCTCAAGTACATGGATTGTACAGTACGTGTGGTAGAGCGGTAGAGTGGGAGGGCGACTCCTTCTCTCGAGGTAATTAGCGGGAATATGCGTATTCTGGCTGTTCGTGTTCTCCAAGGACATGAACACGTCAATCGTTGGTGTGAAGCATGCTCACTGTACAATTATAACGCTTGGACGAGGGTAACCCTACCCTACGACACCCGACGTCGAACTCAAATGTTGGCGTTCAACGTGAGTACGCGCCGACTGAAGAGCGGGGGTGAGGAAGCCCACTCACGTACCGCTAGGATGCCGAAGGTGAGTTCTCAGTCATGCATCCCTCTTCGCGTTTTTCATTTTTCCGCCTTGGTTGAACGTCTGTCCCCATCTTCGAGGGTGTACATTGATACCTCAAGAAGTACCACCTTCGATAGCTGATNTCCAGCCCAATATTGACAAGATCGTTGGGGAGATCCTTCACCGACTTCCCCTCGCTCATGCGTTGGCAACACGTAGGCGCCTTGTTTCGCTCATCACCTGTCGCGACACTTTCCCGACATGCTATTCTCGCCCCTCGTTGCCTAGCCTTTTCTCTTTCATATCCGACTGAAGGAGCCCTCCCGCACGCTCTCAAGTTTCTGCATCTACTAGCAGTTTCCACATCACACCGGATTCAACGCCCAATCGGCACTAACTGACGCAAGTTACGCTGATATCCTCGATTCGCCTGTCATGACCGGAAACGACGGACGCTAATGTTCTATCGCACCACGTTATCGGGCCTCGGCGAATGCTCCGCTTTTTTTCCGCTCCCATGGACTCCTATTCGTCGGAATAAGCTCATCGCTTCACGTACGCACCTGCTTACCCCACCGCTTTGCATCCAGTGGGGAATTTGCGTCGAAGGTAACAACATGCTGCTGCGGAAAGTTCGGATATCCTTATGCCGCTGGACAATTACTCAAAGCATCGTCCTCCGAAATCACCCACCAGTTCTTTGAATCCATTTCGCCTATTTGGACCTCACCTCTCCGAGATAATAGGCTGAAATCCTGATGATCGGTGCTGTGCATAGTCTGTTTGCTCCAATCCACTAGGCACGGGTTCCGGTGTTTTGCCCATTTTCTCTTTCACACTGTGCTTGGCGCAGTGAATATTACGTCCAATTCCCCAGTCATAGTGCCTCATGGGCCCAAGGACAAGGGTTCTGGCAAACAAGGACAACGATTGCCCACTTATCCCCCGTGAAACAGGGACGGTGCGGCCTGCAGGCTGCGGCGCGAATATATGCTTTGATTACTTACTCGGGGCCAAAACAATCGAAGGAGAGACTGGGGGACTTGTATAAACACGCGTCCGCTTGAATAGCAATATGCTATGATGAAATGACTTCAGACAGCCAGTGCTTTGACTGGGATTGGTAGGGAGGCAACTGTGTAGTACGAATGTCGAAGCAAGTGCTTGCGGAGTTGATTTGGAGATAGCGGCCTCATGGTATAGTCTATCGAGCGGGGGGTGCTCAATTTGAAAAACCCTTGCCATGGGATTCGCATAGTCTATATGTAGAATTTTCCGTCTCACCCTCACGCGCTCGTATAAACTGTCCTCCTTCTCCCGGCTTCCCCAGCTACTGTGTTCCCTCAACGATCTTAGCTCACGTCTTCCCAGAGAGGGTGCGCGTAATCTTCCTGGCAATTGACCATCACTTACTTCGATACCATAAGATCTTTCCGTCGCAACTGCCTACACAATGGTCGATGCCACGAAACTCACTATTACCCGCCCTATACCGTTGTCGCACTTTCCACCATACGGAGTTCTTACCACGGTCAAAATTTGTAGCGACGCTCTGCTCTACGACATCTCACATCCTGCAAGGAAAGATCGGCTTTACATTTCCTTCGCCAACATCACATCTCTCACCATCACTCACTTCTCCGAATCTTCGGCTCGTCTCTTCGACGAGGTGCTAGAAGGCCTTTTCCAGTTCCTTCAGTCACTGTTCGGCCTCGACCATCTGGAAATTAACGATTTCGCACTTCGTGACACCCAAAATCCCCCAGATATTCCCCTATCCGTATCCCAATCTCCCCTCTCAGTTCGAGACGTCACCATCACTCGCACTCAAGGGACATCTCTCTCATTCCTGCTCGACTGCTTCCAACCTCGCCACTTGACTCTCATCGCATGCGCAGCGATTGACACCCTTCCAGATTGCGCCAGTCTAACGCTGATCAACATCCGAGACTTCGGTCCGGCGAATGCTCTGTTTACGTGGAACGGTACCGAGCTCAGTATTCAGNNCNNNCTCTTCNNNGCNGCNNTTCTTCCTTCAGTGAACTTCGCATCATTATGGCCATTCTTTATCAGAAGAGGATATGGCTGAATACACGGGTGTCTATCCAACCCCACACGGAAGCCATCTGGAGAAGGGTCGAAGAACTACGCGGAATCAATCGTTCAACTTAGACCGCGTCGACCGACGGCATCCGTCTCTCCTTCAGCCTTAGAATCGTGCTCTCACCCTCTCCTACCTCTGCAGATAATTTCTCCCTTTATATCTCAATGTAAATAGCTTTCTGTTCGTGATCTCGACTATGTGCTTTTGTACATACATAGCCTCGCCATGTTGTCATGCTGTTAGAATACGCATATCGCTGCTGATGCTCTCACTAAGCAGAGGATAGTCAACGGTCTCAGCGATGATAGACAAAGGTCCATCCTCAGTGTTGCACATCTTGAACTGCGCGACCTTGTAGTTGCTTCCTGTGGCCTATTTTTCATCAGTGCGTGCGCCTGCAGTTTGTCCCATTTACCCTGATTATCATTCTTATCTTGATAGATTAGGAACGACTCAAATATGTTTTCCCTTGCTACGAAAGTACAACGTGCGAGTGGGCGGTATTTGATTGACGACAATGGATTCCTCCAAGTATGTTTGCGTCAAGGAGGCGGAGTGCGCTGCAAAGTACACATAAAAGACACAGGTCTTCTCGATTCTATTCTCTATTCCCACTCCTCCAGTGCCACTCGATCCCTCTCAACATGCAGCTCCCCAAGACTATCGTCGTTCTCCTTTCCCTCTCTGGTGAGTTTTTGAATTCTCCTTCGGACATTCCAAGGGCCTCANGGCCTGNNTGCTGTACGTTGCCATCGATTGTGTTGGCTATCTCCAGTTCCAGGGGGCGAGATCAGTGCTCGCCAGAATCCGTGCCAGACCAGACCTTGGACTTGCTGATAGCTCACTCCTGCGAGACGTCTGAGGTACGTCCCTATGCGCTCGTTTCAGCCCAACGGCGCTAATCAACCCGCAGCATTTGAACCGATGTGTCTCGTCTCCCCAGCGTGGTCGAATACCGGCTGTGGTGGACACGGTCTAATCTCCCCTTTTCAATGCATTACTTCCTGCTCCCCAACGTCACGTATCAATTGTGTCCTTTGTACTGCCCTGTGGTATCCCGAAGTATGCTGCTAGGGCCACTAACTGTAATTGAGTGCAAAGACGTCGTAGGATGTGGCATGTGACAGCACTCAAAAGATGGAGGAATGCGAGCTTCCCAATGTCTGGAGGCTTCCTTCGAGGTCATGCGATCCGTGGATTAATTAAGTGAGAGAAACTGGACATGATAGGTTGATAGCAATGCGGAATAAGTGACAAAGGAGCTGAGAAAACGGTATCTACATAAAAACGAAAGCGAAAGTACACAAGCAACCCCCACGCACACGCACTCACACCCTCGGTAACGAGATCGAACCAGCCGCATTCCCATTTACCCTCGGCTGCTGTTGCGTCTGCCTCTTCACCTGTGCCTCCATCTTCACCCTCTGCTTCTTCACATCATCGTCCTTCAACTTGACCGAATACACAAACGACAAGTAATTTTCTGGGGTTGGTGGGAGTACGTGTGGAGGTGGACGGTGGAGGAGAGATAGGGCAGCTTCGTCGGATCGGCACTCGAGTAGCTGTCGACGGACGAACGAGATGATGGAGAGGCCGACCCGCATCAGGAACGGAACACCTTGAGAGGAATAGAAGTCAGAGTCATAGAGATCAGAAAGGGACGATGCGGACGTACCATCGTACAAGAACATATCCCACGTCCTCGTCAGATACTCCGGGGGTAAGGAACAGTTGGAGCTCTGAGCAAGGTCGGGACGCGGCACGCGGCTATATAAGCCAAATATTGGCCCATGACATCGTCTCTGTTAGTATATCGGTTAGTACACGCGCCTGTCACGCGCGAAAGCTGGGTTCGACTCCCAGACAGAGAGTAGTTTTGCCCTGAACGCTCGTGAGTTCCTCTTTTTACGCACCAGCCACCTATTTTGACCGCCAACATGTCCTCTTCCGTTGACTTGTGCCCTCGGATTGCCGTCTTGGTGTGCACATCCAGTGATGTGCACCTTCGCCCTCGCGCACTCCCACACAGTCGACAGGCGGGCTTCACGGTATGCCGTTTGAATAACTTCAACGAGATATCAAAGAGGGATTGCTCTTCACATCTATCCTGCTTTCTCTCTGACGTTCACCTGCTGTTCAAACCGGACATGTCTGCCAATTCTGAGGCAGAGCCACTCCTTATCGTCAAGAAGCTAGGACACGGATACGACTGGGACTGGTATCTCGCAGAAGGCGAAAAGGATTGCCTTCCGAGTGCTATCGATGTGCCATCCTGGCAGTCTGACCCTGAAGCAGAGGGAATGTGAGTTACTGCCACTGGCTGGTGCACCACCAAGGCTGAACTCGACTGCCTTAGGGTCAAGGTGATCACTTTGCGAGAGATTACAATGCTGCAATTCATGAATGCGGTAACGGACAAGCCAGACTGGACGAAGAAGGTATTATCTCCCCTAAAGAACGACTTCATGACGCTGACACGTATTGCAGGTATTTGACGAAGGAATTGTGCAGGAGTGGAAGCAAGAGGCCGTAACGCTGGATCCAGAGGAGCCAGTTGAAAGTCAAATGACCGACATCATGTTCAATTCTTGCATCGATGAGCTACGATATTTCGCAGAGCAGCATGACGCGGTGCCTCATAGCGCTGTATACGTCCTCCCTGCAGACGTCTACAAGTACGATACAGCAGTCTCGGAAGAGACCAAGACCGCTCTGCAGAACGCTGTTCGCCCTCTCGAAGAGGTTCCTGATCGCCTTAAGGATTGGCATCCGAATTCGGACGACAAAGTCTTGGACCTTGCTCATCCAAGTCTCTTCCCTCTGGTCTATGGAACAAGCAAGATTCTACCTTTGGGAGCGAGGGCAGCGACGCTTGACGATTGCATCGAGCGTTGCGGCGAGGGTGCAGTCGTCCAGGCCCCTGGAGCTGAGGCGTTTGAAGTACCGAAGAGCGCCAGCAGCAAGTTCCAATGGCTCCCATGCGAAGTTGATATCTCTGGCGAGAGACCGAGGTGGGTAAAAGGAATCCCAACTTTCCAACTTTGAATGACGGTACCCATCGCAGGATCCTCGCCTACATCAACAACTTACACCTGCAACGCCATGCCGAGCTGTACAAAGTCATCGAAGACATGATAGCAGCAGCCATCCCACTCTGGACACTCACACTCGCCCCTCTCAAGGAGGGCAGTCTAGCCAACATGTCTCGCCGGATCCCGTATAACGCTTGCACGTATGACCCCGATCCGGAGAACGAGACTGAAGCATCAGAGCGAAGGAGACGATGAAGACGACGATACTTACGACGATCGTGTCGAGGCCTGGTATGAGTGGTGCAGAGCGACGAGGAGGATAGAGCTGCCGCAGCCTCCGAGCGAGTTCAAGCCGCTTCCGCACCTGGACTTTGGGCTGCATCGATTCCGTGACAGGAAGATTACAGATAAGAAGAGGCTCCAGATCATTGTGAAGCTGGCGAATATATAGTTGACGCCGGAGAAGCCTGACTACGAAGGGGGATCTTGGCATGTCGAAGGGATGAAGGCAAGTGAACTCTCGCATACGACTCTACCTCTCTCACCGCTCAACTTGGCCTACCCTTACTACCTGCAGAACGAAGCCATCTGCGCCTCTGCCATCTACTACTACTCGTCCGAGAACATAACCGCATCAAGCCTCGCTTTCCGCCGACAACTCCAGGATACCGTCGTACGACGGTGTATCCTATGAGCAGGGACACCGACGACTGGCTACCNAAGGTCTTCGGAATTGAAGACGGTCGGCTCAACAGTCCAGGACCTCGGCAGCGTCGAGACGAGAGAAGGAAGGCTTATCACCTTCCCCAACATTCTCCAACACGAAGTCCAACCGTTCAAGCTAGAAGACCCGACAAAGCCAGGACATAGGAAGATACTCGCACTTTTCCTCGTGGATCCTAGCGTCGAGATTATTAGCACTGCTGACGTCCCTGTGCAAAGACTTGACTGGTGGGCTGAGAAGGTTATGGAGGAGTCGCCTACGAACAAGTCGGCTCTGCAGAGGCTCCCGGAGGAGCTGAAGGCAAAGATCCTCTCAGAGGTAGAGGACTTTCCTATTGGCATTGAACGGGCAAAGGAATTTAGAGAGGAGTTGATGGCGGAGAGGATGGACTTTGAATTGGAGAACGAGGACCGCTTCGAGTCGGTGTTCATTTCTTTATGCGAGCATTAGATTCGGATGTTTAGATCGTTAAGTTCTCCGAGAACGGCCTGTGTCCTGAGTTTTACGGCCTTCAATGAATGAACATGAAGCAATCACTACGTGTACTCACACCATTCCTAAATGTCTAAAGAAGTAACAGCCAATGTACTAGTACGACGAATTTCGATGCGAACAAACCATACGATATACATATGCATTGGAAAACAACAGAGCAGGGAAAACAGGCCAAATCGAGGACAGAAAAGAATGTACATAGCACGGGGCGATGAAGCGAGCAACTGCGTCACTCAGGTGAAAACTGCGATGGGGACGATGAATCAAACCCGATTATGAGTTGGAAACCAGCGTCCTGCGCCCGCCGCTGCCGAACGAAAGAGAGGAGAGCTTCACAATCAAAAGTGGAGCCCATTCCAGTCAGATGGAGCACTTGAAGGTGG
>JANDKE010001741.1:0-12840 GCA_027627275.1 Coprinellus aureogranulatus | reverse complement strand
ACCGCCTCCGCCTCCGCCAACCGCATCGACCTTGTCCTCCTATATTTAGTCAAAAGCACTCAATCTCATCAAGTCACAAGCATCAGGCGCTACGTCTGGGACGTCGTTCACCCTGACACGCATTCCTCCCGCCCCTAAGTTCTCATCAGAACCACCGCCTTACACTAGCACGACTTCCCTACCATATCATCCAACATTCCACCACGCCCTGACTCTCCAACCACCCCCACCGCAGCGACATATGCATCTGCACCCCCACCAGTCCCACCAAAGCCCCATCAATACCGCCCGCACAACGTCCAAACATCTATATCTTCAACGATTCTGCTTGAAGCCCCGCTTCCACCGCCTCTCTTGACGTTCATTGACACGACGCCATATTTGACGATATACTCGAATCAGGGGACGCTGGAGATGAACGAAGATGAGCTGAGGCTGGTTGGTGTGGAGAAGGCGTTCTGGGTTTGCGTGGCTCTGGTCTACTGGGGTTACATGGGCGATAGGGAAGGATGGGTGTGGGCGGGAGAGGATTGAGGATGCTTCGTGGAAAGATGTCATCCGCCATGGCACTATTCCGTCATATTTATTCCTTTGCCCTCGGGCTACAGAGTGTTAACGTCACATCGAGGCGATGCACATACAATGGCTGCTCGCTCTCCTACGCCGCAAAATGACCTGCTTCACAGATATTGGGCTGCCTTACCCCACAAACGCTCTTCAGTGGTTTTTGGTTAGGAGGAAAACCGAGTATTGCCTGGTCATCACGCCTTGGTCGCGTCGGTGGTGACTTTCCAGAGGGACGTATCGTACTATCGAGCCTTACATGATGATGAATAGAGCGAAGGATGCTGGACTGGATGAGCTTGCTCGTCACCACTCGTTATTTTTAAGTGTGTCGGGGGAAGAGAGGACGGACTTGGAGGTGTGTGCCACGCCGCATGGGCTGTCCTTACAAGCACGAAAGAGTTCCCCAAACGAAAGTCGCCCATGTTCTCTCGCATGGCGAGGCTGGGCAGGGCACACATCCAATAGGTTCACTGTAGACCATCGGCTGAGGGCGATGACAATTCACTGTTTGAGCGGTCGCGTCCAAGTTTCGAAAGAAAGGGTAACTGGTTCGGATCATCGTTGTGAGACTGTGAGGCGCGGGTGCTAAGACCGTCGTTGTGCGGGACATGAGCGGGCGCTTGCCTGGCGTTCAGCTCTGAGTGGTAGGGCAAGTTGGGAGGTCGGCCTCAGAACAGAAAATACATCAAAAGGAGCGTAAACGAAAGGAAGTTCCCTGATGTCCATAGATGAGTCCCGAATGTACAGTAGAATTAAAAAAAAAAAAAAAAAAAAAAACGTTCCTCACTGTAAAAGTGAGGTTACCCTAGGTTACCCCAGCCAGCGTGGACCCCACCATATACTCTATATATTATTGGAGTAAATCCGAGTATTGCCATGCGAAGCAATGGCCCACTAAACACAAGTCTGGAGTTACGCACCCTATCCCTCTCTCAGAAGGCTTATATTGAGTCAATCTGCAATCGCTATCCTGTTTTCGACTCCCATCAGCGCAACAAATCTTCCATCCCATTTGACCCCAACGTCGTCTTAACTAAGGACGACGAGCCTCGCACTCCTTCTGACATCGCTTTTATGCGAACCAAGCCTTATCGTCAGGCTCTTGGTGCACTCATGTATTGTGCTGTCGCTACTCGACCTGATATCTCCTATGCTGTGGCTCAGCTTTCGCGCTTCTCTAATAACCCTGGACTCAAGCAGTGGTGGGCTCTTTGCAAGGTCTACGCCTATCTCAACCAAACCAAAGATCATCGTCTCACCTATGGCGCCTTCTCTACTTCCATTATGGGCTTTACCGATGCTGACGGCATGTCTCACCCTGACCGTCATGCTATCTCTGGTTTTGTCTTCAACATTGATGGAGGCGCTGTATCCTGGTCTTCCAAGCGACAGGAGATTGTCACTCTCTCCACCACCGAGGCTGAATACGTCGCCTTGACTCATGCTACCAAGGAGGCCATCTGGCTTCAGAACCTCCTCTCAGAGCTCTTCATCAACGACTCTTTCATTCCTCTCACCCTGTATTCCGACAACATGGGTGCTATTGCTATTGCTAAAGATGATCGCTTCCATGCACGTACTAAGCACATTGACATTCGCTATCATTTTATTCGCTATGCCATTGAAGATGGCAAGATCGTTCTTATCTATTGTCCTACTGCTGATATGACTGCTGATATTCTTACTAAAGCTCTTCCCTCTGTTAAAGCCAAGCACTTCGCTGCATCCATGGGATTGCGCTCGGCTTGAGGGGGAGTGTTGGATTTTGTATATCTTATCTTGTTTTGCTTTGATCACAAGTCACATGACGTCGCCAGAATCTTGGTGGGAGTTTGACAGTCCCACCCAATATCTGGCGACAGCTTAGTCATCACTTCCTTTTCTAGCAGGTGTCCTCCTGACCTACCGCAGATACTCATTATACCGTCTAGTTCTCATATGACCTGTATTCTGTACTTCTTATAGCTTTTGCCAGTTATCCGTTACTTCGATATATCCTATTGGTTTTTCTTTCCTATGTTTATCCGCTTTACTCTCCGAGGTAGTTTACGCTGCCTCCATATACCAGTTGTATAAATACTCTAGTTTAGCTGGAATAAACTTTAGAGTCTTCTAGTCGCATATCCCCTCCTCTACTCTGAGCTCCAGGCCAACGACCACCTTCTTGCTGCGCTACCTTCAGTCTCTCCGGTATTCCGGTGCCGTTACCTTCGCTCTATACTTTTTTACTTGTGTTTAGTGGGCCGCCGCTTCGCGCGGCAATACTCGGGTTTACGTTTCCAATTGGGTTATGTGGGTATGGGTCAGTGGTAACTCATTATTGCTATGTAGGCATTTTACATCAAAGATACTACCAAATATATACCCCTCCTCTCCCTCCCACATATTAGTACTGTTCAAAGTCAATTATTATATAACCATCTATACTGCGCTCATAGTATGATTCTCATATACAAGATATAGCAGTGTCTTACCTTTACATTCCTTCAGCCATTCTGTAGGCTCAGATATCAAGATAGTTCTCTCAAACTCGCACTCATCTTTCTGTTCCATCCCATCGGCATACCACAGTTGTCCATATCGGTCTATCACCCTAGCAGTGAAGTGGAAATCACCGCCATATATAAGTCCTCGTAGCCTGTATACATCTGTTCCACTGTTGTGAGGAATACGAAGTATCCAATCTATCTTAACGTGAGTATCTTCTATACCCAAACACAGCAGTGGAGCTCTATGAGTAACATGCAGCTGTCTGGTTAGCCTATTATCACAAACCTCACATCGATGTCGTATCTCATTCTGTTCTACGTACAGAGCTTGTTCTATGCTGTAATCATTTCCTAGCAGAGACCGCATAAATTGACTTGGTGAGAGTGTTGTAAAGATGGACAGGTCAAATGTAAAGTTCTGACTAGGAGTATGATTCTGACATTTGATGCATTTGACTATCCCTCTGCCAAGCTTGACATCAGGTAATACTGTAGGAATAAGATCAGAGATGTAGATACCAGCTGTACCCTTTGGGAATTTAGATTTGTCAATCTTCCGTAGCTGCCCTCTGATTAGATTTCTTGCTTTTTCAAAGGTTGTCGTTGACTGACTTACTTTGACAAACTGCTTGGCTATAGTTGACATCACACCACCCATATTGTGGAAAACAGGTGTCCAGTAGTTTTTTTTACTGCCAAAGATGCTATATAAAACAGTAAACAAAGCATCATATGCACAGCTATAGTCTTTGCTGTCCCATTTTAGATTCTTAGGTGACATTGCAGTCTTTCCCGTCTTTAGTGATCTTGAAAGAGTAGCAACCTTCTCGGTCTTCATTTTCTTGGTTGATATGACCATCTTCGTCTCTGCTTTTGCCTTTGGAGCCTCNCGCTTTTTTGGCTATTCTTTGTTTTACTCTTGNTTTTTCTTTCTCCTTTTCNNTTGATATTGCTTNATGGCNGCTTTGTCATAATNGATTTATCCCAGAGATGGTCATCACCTCCTTGGGTAGGCTCTGGAACTAACTCTTCATNNTCANTGGCTGGCTTTAANGATTTGTGCCAACCTTGNACTACTTTNTCTGTCTTGTGATATTTGGTATAAGATTTGAGAAGAGGATATCGTAGTTCTCCTTTAACAGACTCATGAAGCTTTCCTCTATATCGAAGAGTGGTTAAATGGTCCAGCATGTTAAGCTCTCTGAATTCTTGTCGNAGATAGCCAGATATACCGCATCTGATCTTCCATTCATTGTCCTCCCAATTTCCTAAAATCAATGTGCCTTTAGCACTTGATGCTCTGGATAGGCTAGTGTATATGCCGTGATACAAATGATTCTTTGTTAATTCNACCACATTGTATTCTCTAGTCTTTCCTTGAGAAGCATAATCAGTCATCGAGAAGTTTGGCAGCACGTTNACTTGTTCTCTCTCAATTCGGATCATCTTATCATCCNTATACATGCAGTATATCNTCTCTTTGCTCTTTGGAATTGGGACTACATTCTCTTCCAATCCTGGAAANGACACATTCTTGGGTGGCTTCACNAGTTTNACATATAGTGTCTCTAATATAGGTTGNCCATAAGNGCCAGTAGNTGAGTCCCATCCAGCAATGGTACCTTCTTGACCTTTAGTAATACAAAGCTCAGTAGCATCNTTGTGTCGTATCAGAACAGGCATTCCTAAACAGATGCTTAGCTTGCCTGGTATATGGGCTGTTGAACTTGGTGTAATATCCCAGATCTTCTTCTGAAGTGGCTCAGTCATTGCTATCTTGCCACTNTTCTTTTTTCTTCTGCCTCGCCTTTTGTTAGCAGGATCTGGAGCCGATAAGAGTGTATCNACAGAGTAGAAGTGCTCTAGCTCTTCATTATGATCNTCTGCAAACCGCTTACTACCAATATTGTTGAACNCATCCTTGTACTTGTTNTGAGCNGTGATGATGGANACATTTCGAAAGTTGGGATCTTTCANNAAGACATCAGAGTCGGNNCTNACAATCTTGCNACGNAGAAATCTNATATCANCAGATGTACANGCAGCATATCTCATATTTTCCAANGNNGTTCGGAATGCCTTTTCATCNCCACCAGCTGCNGTCTGCCTCATNTTCTTCTTCAGAATGACAACTACNTTCACNTGATGCCAGATNAACTTTCCNATCATAGCCTCCTGTTCATTTTTTGTCAGATCTGAATGTCCAAGCATGGTGGCACAGGGCTTATACAGTTCTTTTCCNCCTGTAGGTGGNAGTTGCGCAAAATCCCCAGCAAATATCAGGTTGAAACCTCCAAANGCCTCNTCATATTCACCACTAATNTTACACAAACGCTCACTTATNTTGTGAATATCATTACAGGATAACATNGAAACCTCATCAATGAANATGTANTCTACTCCAGACAANCGCTCTCTGGCATCTANTATTGANTTNGCTTCATTGATTTGGATGTCATCATCCANTCCTTTGCCNCTNATGCCCAANGCAGAATGATATGTAGAGCCATTTAGGAGTGATGCNGCTGTCCCTGTTGGAGCCAGAACTATNAACCTATGACTTTCACCACGGTCTTCAAACATTTTGATTAATGCTTTGATAACCTGTGATTTACCAGTCCCNCCCATTCCACCAAGATACATTTTTAACGATTCTCTTCCTTTCAAGGTAGAATGGTTTGCAATGATACGAAATGCTCTGTCCTGCTCTTTGTTGAGGNTTGAATCTTTGGCTATTCTATTGATTCTTTCACGGTCTTCTTTTCTTCGTGCTTTAAAGTCCTTATCAATATATGACATGCCTACTATCTTTACGTCACCACCCTTTTGANCTTGTATTGAACGCACCAGGCATAGATTTGTCATGNTGGGAGNCCTCTTCTGNCTCCGCNTCGGCATNCCTTTTCATAGTCTTGAATCGTTCATTCTGCTTGTCCCGTAGATACCTNTTACGGGTCTCTTTTACAATAGCCCTCCACTTTGCTGCAGANACACCAGTAGTGATCATCTTGGCTGCAACTTTTGCTTTCTNCTTCAAGCTATCCACCCAATNTACAGACCGCAAAATCTCAGCNGCTTTNTCCATNTCTACTTCAATCTTAGTNGTTTTATTTCCTTTCAGATCAAAAATATCTTCAGGCANCTCAGCTCCCTCNGTCATGGTTCTCAACAATTCATCCAGCTCTTCATCAATTTCATCATCATCTTTNAATACACCCCACTGGTTGAAGATTGATTGAGCTTGCNTTTGCTTCTTNTTCATCATAGCATGNTAGTCATCNCGTTCGTCNAAACATTCATAGCGNAGATTGAATGTTTTTCATTAGCCTTTTCTGATGATCAGTGAAGATATGACTATCAAATGTCTCTTCCCATGACCTATTCTCATCTTTCAGATCGGAAACTGATCTCCATGGCTTGAACAATGTTAGCATTGTTTTACAATAAATTCGTAATTACCCTGATCTTTACGAGGCAAGGCACCTCCAACAAAGTTGGGTACATGAGTAGTAGCACGAGTACTTTCTATCTTTACTGAATGAGTTCTACACTGGCTGTGACCTGCTAAGAAGTTATAGAAGCCTTTTGATAGCTTAGGCTGCTGCTCCGAAGATGCCATGTTCTCATACTTTATTTGAGCATCACCTAGCTGATCATCCTCCTCAATCTCAATCTCATATTCATTTTCACTATCCTTGTCTTCTGCAACATCCTCAACAAATGCCTTTTTGGTTGGCTTGGATGATGCTACTGTCCTTTTTTGCGTGGCTTGTACATCTTCTTCTTTATGCTACACTGAACCCATTCCGTAACATTGACATCCTTATATATTTCTGGTCGGAAGACATAGTCATCAATATTGCACCAAGCTAGGTATTCTCCATTAGATCTTGTTATAAGAACATTGTCAGTTGTGCTTGTATCTTCGGCTTCATCAGATCCAAACTCTTGCCTTGTAATATGTGAGACGAAGCTTTTCCACCAAAAGGTAATGAATTCATGGCTTGTATAATGGTCAGGATTGCCCAGAAGATACATACATGCCATAGGACTTCCCACTTCAAGCTTTGCGGTTAGACTGTTGGCCATCTTCATTAGAATCTTGCGAGCTGCATCAGCTCTTGAGTTTTCTCCAATCAATGAATCTGCATTCTTCTGGTAGATATCATATGCAGCTGTGAAGATCTGGTGACTCTTAAGTGAAGGTTTAGTTATATAATCGGTAACATATGATACAATTGCCTTGACAGCTGTTCCAGACATAAGTGACGACACATCAGTGTTTCCCCGACAAAGATATGACAGAAGCAAAGAGAAAGTGTTCACCATTGGTTCGCGTTTCTTCATATCGATGTGACCATCATCTTCAATGACTGTTTTTTCATACAAATCTCGAGGAAAACGTGCTTTGCAACATCCATTCCTATCTAAACAGCCCTTTGGCTGTGAAGAAGCAGGCTTGTTAGTAGATGATGTGGTAGAACGTTGAATGCGACACGTATGTATATTAGATTTATAAAGAATAATGTCAACTGTCTTGTAAAAGTAGCACCACCATGATCTATCCTTCTGACACTCAACACAGTCACTGATTCCTAAACACTGGTCACACTTGCACTTACACTCACCAGTGGGAGGTGGCATTTGTGGCATTGTCAAAGTAGGATCAGCTTCTAATTCATAGCAAGGATCACTTTCTAAGATCCGAGCAAGACGGGCATCTTCATTGCTAGGTTCTTGCTTGATGCATTCTTGTTGTGTAGTGTCTTCAATTTTGATATGAAGTTGAGTAGCAGACAGCTTTACAGATGTCGTCTTGTGGTTCTTTTTATGTTTTCTATCAGTATGAAGAGACTGATTATCCTGGCTCTGATCGTTTTTCAAGTCTTCTTTAACCTCCTCCAGTGCGCGAAGCTCTTCATCTGCCTCAATTTCTTCTTCCGAGCGGCCTTCTTTTAACATTGTGTCCCGAACCAGCTCTCTGATATCACTTCTCATCCCCGTGGTAAAATCACCTTGATGGCACTTTTCCAAGTATTCTACTAGAGATTTCTGGAATGCGCTGTCTTTATCCATCAACTTGTCTCGAATATCTTGAGGAGACATTGCATTTGCAATCCAGATCATAATATGCAAATGGAGGGTAAGCCTTCCTTGCTGCTCTACAGTTCCATAATATGCGCTGGTTTCTCCGTATAGACCTCGTCCATCTTTTCCAACACCCAGTACATGTTTCAGAAACATCTGAACAATATGGTGAAAAAACCGAGCAGCAGCAACTGGGTTCTTTAGGACAAGTGCATCACGGTCCTTAGAAGTTAGGATATCGGGCTGAAAGAACTTGTCGCTTCCAGCATAATAAAGACATATTGGGTGCCGGCTATCAACAGGTGAAAGAGTGATAAACCATGATGGTGCACCTTTCCATGAGATGAGGGACCATATCTCGTTTCGCATATACTTCTTACATGTAAGTGATCCTTGTGTTTTACTCCCTACATGATCCACATCTTCCAACAGAGCAAAGCACTTCTTCTCTTCGTCAGTCTCTGGTTTGAACAGCTCACCCTTACTAAGCCGTGTGCTGATATCTTTCAATACCTCTTTATCAAGGGAAACAATTCGCTCTGTAATAGATTTGAACTTCTCTCTCCTTGCCATAAGAAAACTCCCTGTCACATTGCCTTTAATCTGCTCGTGGTTGAATGCAATCATGGGAAAGTAGAAGTCAGTTTGAAATCTTTTGTCATGGTACATGAGTAGAAACCTCTTATGCAAAGACTCAGACATGAATTTGGCATGGCGGGGCTGTCCAATACCACCATATCCATATGGAAAGAGCCAAGGAAACATTTGCGGATAAAGCTGTGGATTGTTGTACATGGAAGTAGGATCAGCATCTTGACCAACACCCAAAGCCTTTCCTCCGTCTTCCATATGTGCTAATGCCTTGATCTTAAGGGCTTTCAAAGACAACTTAGTCAACTCACTCCCAGTGATACCATGAACAACCAGTGGGCAAGGTCCCGCTTTTGTCGCTACATTGGTAACAGTTTCATGTTTGCTCATTTCCGACTGTAGCTTGTCTGTTGGATCTATTTCAGAGTCTACCTTGCGGAAGTCAACCACTACTGGTACTCCACTAAGTGGATATTGCTCTAGATTTTCTTTAGATATGGTAAGGTCTTCGTAATCCTTGTGATTAAGCTTTAGCCACTCAAGAGCAGCAGATATCTTATTTCTTCGAACTAGCATAGGTGTACGTTTAAACTGTTCGTCAGTGGGTTGATTTGCACCCATAAATATTACAGCAATTACCTCACTTGCCTCTTCAAGAGATGGAGGAAGGGTATGATATACTTTCACAACAGGTGTAGCAAACATAATAGCATTGGCAATCATCTTCGCTCTGCCTGAGGCAACACGTATGAGACAACGATTATGTCTCACCCGACTAATCAACATCTGTTCTGCAAAGGTCAGATTCTTTAGCTGTGGTGGTACATCACCTAGCCAAAGACCATTGGCCAAAGCAAATTTTGGTTTTTTTCCACCCTTCAATGACTTCAAACATGTAGGACAGACAGATGAGCAGTTTGAGTCCATGACAGGTCCCTTCAAACCCATAACCTTGTCCTTTATTGAATGCCGTTGCATTCTAGTGCTGTCAGGACTCTTTAAACATGACAAGTCTAAATCGGGCATATCCTTTAATGCTGTAAGAGATTGGAGTGGTGATAATTGTCCACACACAGCACAACCATCTTCCTCAAGCATATGAGGAGAGCTATCTCGACACCAGTCAAGAATAATTGACTTGATAAGGTCATTTGAAGGTGGATCTGGTGGAAACACAGGTGTTTGCCCAATAGCATGGAGCAATTCATTTTCCTTTTTTAACTCTTCCTTTTTCATGTGGGGTACGAAGACACAAACACTATCGTAACATTTCTGGCACGAATGTTTGGATAATAAGCTTACAATCACATCTTTCACCTCTCTCGCATAAAAATCTATGCCATGATCCCTGGCAATTTCTCTGAGTTTTGCAACTTGCAATGCATCTGAAACCATGTGAACAGGAATACGTGATGCAACAATAGAAGGATCAATCTCAACATCTTCAAGGTAATCATTGTATGGAACATATTTTAGAAATGTATATTGACTAGCCAACATGTCATTAGGTGCAGTTGATAGTAGTCCATATAGTTGCAACTCTTCCAGTGAGTATATTCTAGCCTTCTTTTGCCTCCCTCCACCATGATGTATATGTTTATCTTCACGAGTCACTACCGGAGGTTGTTTTTTTTCTGGGTTGCTGCATGCTGGGTAGAACAGACGATGCAATAGATGCATAATCACCATACTCCAAACAGGGCAGGAGACATGAAATAGCAACTTTGAAGTCATGTTGCCGGAAACAACCACGCATAGAGTAAATCTTTACTAGTCGGGCTACAGCATCGTAGCCTCCTGTTACCAAGGTATATGGATATATTCTAATGCCACGTAGTTTAAACCACGGTTGGAACTGATAAACAGGTCGAGGATAGTTCCGTGGAAAGTCTCCGCTGCTTGAAGACTGCAGAGTACCTTGTTTGCATCTGCAATCAGCAGATAAGTCCGGTATATTAGAACCGTCATGGCATCCAATAGGAGCCAAATCAAACATAGAGTTTGTCGAGAGAGATATCAGCATATAGCTGTCGTACACAAGGCAATGCGTGGTACTATTAGTACCCTGCATTCTTGAGTAGTGGTCAGAGACCAGGCCGAGGAGTAACAGTACCAGATGAAAGAACAACATGGTAGATGAAGAGCAAGTGACGTGTCAGAATCAATCAACAGGCAGATACGAGAAAAGTGTGGGAACGCAATCATCAAACAGATACTGGTGCCACAAGTGGTCACATGGCTAAGTCAAAGCTTGTGTTATAATTGAAGGAATTGGATTCAGCTATTAGATTTCTATGAACATCCCGAGAGATTGAGCAACCTTCCGAAGCTGAGCACGGGTATTGTCTAAAACCTTGTCGAGACCCCTTCTGGCAACGCCCCGAGGGAGTTGCTCACCCAAATGAACCCAATGATTGATACTCTCCACCATCTCCAACACCAACTCCCGCTTCCTTTCCTCATCAACCGATGCTCTGTTCAGGAGACGATGAGTCATCCAGTCAGTTGCACAGCGGTATGCAACTTCGAGGTCTGGAAGGAACCTCAAGTCGACAGTACGCACTGGGCGACCGGCATGACAGCTCTCAGTAACAGAGATGCAGCAATGGATGGTCGTGATCCGGAGATAGAAGGCATATTCGCTGAACTCCTCCTCTGTTAGGAATAGAATATGAAGACCTTCCAGCTTGTCGATCAAAGAGAGGGTGGTAGTCAAATCACCCGACATGGTATGAGTGAACTCCATGTGACGCAAGTTCGCCTCCGTACCAGGCCAGAGAAGCCATACCTTCTCACCCCTCCAATGAATCATGTACATACCGCATGCAAAGTCGTCGTAATGCGGGTAAGTGATAGCCCCAGCAGGAGTCCATGTGTTGGCAATAGGTCCAAGGATAGTGTTACGGCCTTCTTCGAAAGGAACAAATAGCCAGCGACACTTTCCGAGTCCACCTTTGGTGAATGGAATGTCGAAGGTGGTGATGAGGCGATGACCGACTGGTAATTCAACAGCCTTGCCGAAGTCCAGCTGCTGAGCGAGGAAGTGGTCAGCCGTCACGTCAGATTCAACCGTGTTAGACGTTGAATCTGAAAACATGATCGACTCCGCAGACCTGAGGTCCACAAGCGCGTCGAGGATGGTTGGAGGCGGGCCTTCCCTCGTAGCAGTTCCCACCATGACAAGGCCAGTGAGAGTCTCACCAGGGTTCTTGCTGATACGAGGGATGGCGTCTTCCTTGGCCAATAGAGCTCGAAAGATCGCGTCGATCTTTGGTATCTGGCCAGGGACAAGCGATGCCGGTCCTTGCATGCAACGGTTGTGGATGTCAGCCAGCCATGCGTTGGCAGGATTCACGGCAACTGCTGAGAGAAGAGTGAGCAAGGTTCTGAGCGTGCAACAGTCCGTCATACTCACCAGGTGCAACTCGACTCTGTGTGACGCGGGCGGGCGTTCAGGTGCTGGAATGGCAATGGAAGGTGGCAGGACGGTCTCGGCAGAAGGGATAGCAGTCGAGGTAGAGGGCGGTAACTCTGATGTGGAGTTGGACGAGATGGAAGGAAGTGGATGCGCAGTGGATGAAGTGTCCGCTTCGGAAACAGCGGGGTGGACAGGGAAAGCGACTGAAACCAATTTTGAGGCGATTATTTATATTAGAATATACAAAATATAAAGACGTGAAAGGACGCACCAGGATCCGAGTCCACATCCTCATCGTCGGTTTCCGCTGGAAGGTTACGACGCTTGCCTATTCAGAAGCGTTAGTGGGCGAATTTGACTCAAGGAACCAATGTACTCACTGTTCGGGTACCAAGCGCGACGATTGATCCACCGCAGACGTTGCCTCCACAGACGGAAATGACCATGAACGGGATGCTTCTGACGCGGAGCAGCACCATCGCGTCCCTTTTCAGCCACAACCCAGGTCCCATTGGACGAGCATACCCAGATCTTGCGGGTCTGCGTGTCCTGGTACAGGTCACCAGGACCGCCGTCTCCAGTGGGGTTGACCCGGTGCCGTTGTAACGGTGTAATAGACGCGCAGGTTTTGTTTAGAGACACGGAAGTCTATGATACTCATTTGTCAATAAATCAGACCAATTAATA
>JANDKE010001740.1:0-12854 GCA_027627275.1 Coprinellus aureogranulatus | reverse complement strand
CACAGCAGTCCAAACACTCAAAAAGACTCCAAAGGAGCTCTAAATCTCGTCAGCGGGCGCTTAACGGGCGCTAATTTCCCGCGCCCTATTTCAGNGTATAGATAGCACTGATATGCTATGTATGTAGTATCGTCGGAAAGCGTAGATTCCTGGCTTTCTATCGGTATGCTTTAAATATGCAGGTGTGCTTCCTACCACTGGTAAATTGGCAGAACAATGCAAAACTCACAAGTTTGAGTGTATATAAGCTGTTTTTCACCCACTTTGGAGCACCTGCTGAGAGAGTGAATATGTGCATTGAAGAGAGGATTGAAATAGCTTTCCAACGCAGCTTTCCTCAAAAAAAACGGATAAGAACTTGGTGTTGAATGCATTGAGAATGGTGAATTGGCACAAGTGAGACAAGTTGTTCTTGCACTTGTGCAACTTCTGGTTCAAATTGTACTGTTTCGCCTATATCTTGGCTCAATGTAGTCCGTTCTAGAAGCTGTTTTTTGCATCATGGAGCTTCATAGAGGGGCCCTTGAGATATGTGTACCAGACAGTGTGGGAACATGCACAGCCACCAAGAAAGCGCAAATCGATTATTTTTGTACTGCTTTGCAAATTGATTGTCTGGTGGTGCAGACAGGATTGTTGGAGATATCTGCTCACATCAATAGGTAGAGTAGAATGATCCCCATACATTCTGATTGTACTGTCTTCAAACCAAGCAAGTCTCATCATTCTGAAATAGACTATGACACAATGTGTTGAAGAGACAATGTTTTACACTATTATGCACTGTAATCAGACATTTGTTTCATGCAAAGTAGATGAATCAGGGCTAAAACATAGCTTTGTCAACCTGTGAGTGTTTTCTGGCCAGACAATTGATGAATATGCCCTTTACAATCAAGATTACCAGCGTCGAGCGTGCTATAGACACAAATATGATGATTAGATGGATCTAGCTGACAGATATACACTTATAAGTATACACATTGGAAAGAGCACAATGAACGCTTTCTAACGATACCCAACACTCCATTATCAGATGAGATTTGGCAGAGATATCTCCCAATTCGCTTTCTGAATCTTATCTAAATGAGGTGGCTAAATGAGTGATGTCATGTGCCTGAAAATTGTATGACATCATGTACCTGTGCCTGTGCCTGTACCTGTATCAATGATGTCATGTACCTGTGCCTGTGCCTGAGATCAAATGATAGCATGTGCCTGTGCCTGAGATTGATGACATCATAATTTAGACAATTAATTTTAGATGATATGACATCATAGTCCATATATGACATCATAATGATGTCATTGATGATGTGTGACAGAGGTGTGACAAACAGATTTGATGTGTGACAATAGTGTGACATCAGTGTGACATAATGGCTCAGCCAACTTATCAAATGGCTCAGCCAGTTGCTAGAATGGCTGAGCCATAGATATCAATATTGGCTGGGGCAGGTCAACCATTTGGTTGAAGGCTGAGCCAAAATACAGGATTGGCTCAGCCAATATGCCCAGCCAACCTATTGGCTGAGACATAGCTCAGCCATTCCCAGCCATATCATGCTCAGCCCAGCCACCTTCAGCCATAGGTTAGAAATATTGTCCAGGGCTGAGCCAATGGCTGCAGGTGGCCCCAGCCAAGGGTGGCTCAGCCCATGGCTGGGGAGTCTCTTAGATTGCTGGCTGGGCAAATTTCAACAATCTAAGAGACTACCTCAGCCACGTGACTGAGGTGGCTTATCTGAGATGTGCTCACCCAAATCTCACTTACCTGAATGTGTCAATCCGAATTTACAAAAATTCCTTGTCCAAGACGCTTTCATCCGAGATGAGACTAAGCCGTATGCACTCATCGGAGTTGCCCTCGTCCAAGCTCAATATGCAGTGTCCCAGACTCCCAGGGTATGCTTGCCCCCAAGTAACATACATCGTACATCAATGCGCCCAATTTCAGACCTACCCACTCGCAGCGGCCCCTTTACATTTGTGATGCGATTCTGAGAAGGTGGAGACCAAAGTAGGCTGATTATATTCACACAGGGTTAGCAACAAACTGATGACCGGATGAAGTTCGTCTGGGTATTCGGGTATCCGAGCTCGGATGAAGAGAAAGATTGCACCTTGGACGCGTGCGGTTTGGGGGAGCATTGGAAATGTGGAAACTATATGTTTACAACTGGATTAATAAGTGCAAGGGAGCCGGATTTGGATCATCAAAAATATAGCGTATGGACAAACTATATGAGTGATTCGGACCGTTATTAAAGCACCAGTGCTTACCACTCAGGTAAAGGGAGGATTGTGCAAGTGCGCTCTGCGTGAGCGCCTCTCGGACATATGTGCCTCGGATGTGCGAGGGTCGCAAGACCGGATCTAGGACGCAGGAGTTCTGCACGACTGCATTCCGAACGCATGAGCAGCACAACCCTCGGAATCGTGATGCATGACCTGTGGTTGGATGGGTCTCGGATGTACAGGGGAGCCTTGGACGCATGAGCCTCGGAGAGTGTGTTCCAGGAGTGTGCATCCCGTTGCAGAAGTGAGTCTCAGACTACACATGTATCTCTGACGAGTTCCTGTAATCAGTAATGTCATACATTCAAGTCTGTTCTTCGGGCCTGCTAGCGGGCATCACTTGTATCACAACCCGGTAATGCTGCATACGAGGTTTGTGACAGAGAGCAACACCAGCAGGTACTAGGCGCAATACGCAAATGCATACAACTGTATAAGACTCATTTACCGCCGCAACTATTTCATCGCCCGTGGGTTCAATTAACGTCAATTGCAAGGAGTTGGTTGGAACAGCTCGTTATCGAACGGGCCTGTCAGGATTTACGAGTGTGTCAAATAAAGATGCGAGCGGTAGACAGCGAGAGACCGAGTGCGTCTGCGACAATTGACACTCGGACAACTCAGTGACATGCATCTCCGGTGAGTGTGCATGATGCCAACGTGATAGTCTCAAATGAGTCGTCTCAAACAAGTCGACCTCCTCTATCGCAAGCTAGGCCTCAGAATAGTGTGTTTGGATGGGACGAACTTCAATGAATGCTTCTCGGACGATTCAGCGAAAGAAGAGTGCGCCCCAGGTCGTCGATACCCCGATGAGTACATTGCGGGTGAGGGCATATCGGAAACATCAACCTCAAGCTACTTAACCATGGAGGTCTTCGGATGGTGCACTGTGTATGACACCTCGGACAGGCGAGCCGCAATCAAACCAAGCTATACACATCCTGTTTTTTAGATTGGAGTCTGTTCTCGCATTCTGCTTTGGTAAGGACAGTTACCAAAAATGAAAGCACACTGAGTAGGTCCGACTCGGAAGCAAAGAGAGACCCATCAGAGTTGTGCTCATGCCAGTCTTTTCTATCCAAGAAGGACTCATCCCGCATCTGACACATCTCGAACGTCCGGAGGTGCCGCATGGGACTCACTACTCTGAGATGCGCTAGTCCAAACCTGACTTGTATGAGAGGCACCTTTCCGAGACGACCGCACCCGTGGTTATCTTGTCTGATATATGATTGTCCGAGGTGTGCTTACCCGAATCTTACTCACCCGAATGCCTACATCTGAGACGTCCTTGTAAGTAGACTCGGATGCTGGATTTTCATTCCGAGTCTGAATTGGCTCGGATGCACCAATAGCTCACTAGTCACCTAAAAAAAGACGCGCATGAGGAGCTACGAGATGCACTATGCAAGGATATGGTCGGCTGAGAGGTACCAACTCGGACACTGGCACTCACGCACACACATGATTCAAACTCGCAATACGAATACTCGCAATCCGCGCACACTTACTCCAGCGACACACTTCGGCCGTGACTTGACCGGAGCATCTGAAATTCCAAGTAGACGTCTGGATATGCAGTGCAGTGCGCATTAATGCGAGAATCGCTCAGGACGTGAATCTTATGATATAAATTGGAGTTCGTTCTCGCACAAGAGGCACCTATCCGAGATGCACTTGCCCACAGGTAACTAACCAGTGCCCGAATTCTACATACACGAGCACGCTTATCCGAGACTTCCTTTTCTGAGATACAACCGTCCGAGATGAAACTGTGCCATATGCACTCAAGTTGATCAACGGAGGCTCCCTCGCCAAAGGTCGATACATACACTGTGCCGAGGTGCACCCACCCGAGGGATGCTCGGCCCCAGATCATACCACACACTGTACGCCAACGTGCGCACTTTCAAACCCACTCACTCGCAGTGGCCAATTTTCATATGCAATGTGAGTCCGAGACGGTGCCGTCCGAATTAGAGAACAGTGTGTAAACAGACTGGTTGAGCAACTCACCAATGACCGGATGGAATTTGTTTGGGTATCCGGACATCCAGCGGGCGCTATTTTACGCCCGCAGAAGCTCACCCGGATATCCCTGTATGACACTTGTGCAGTGAGTCAATTGAGCAAGCTCAATTGACACATCTGCCATGTGCCACTTCAGAAACTCAATTGAGCTCCAGTGAGTCATTATTCCTGGGTCATATGCACGCTCAAGTCAGTCATTAGGGTCAGGTCATCCGGAGGTTATAGGGTGGTTCTAAGAATGCCTGACTCGACAAAGCCATTCCAAATCGAAGCAGATGCGTCAAAATACGCCTCAGGGGCTGTACTAACGCAACTCGACGACAAAGGAGCAAGACACCCAGTGTGCTTCTTGTCAAAAACATTCGATCAGGTGCAGCGGAACTACGAGATATACGATCGAGAACTGCTCGCGATAATCAGAGCGCTGGAAGAATGGCGGTACTTCATCATGGGATCACCTTTCAAGACGACAATATATTCTGACCATCGAAATCTGTTATACTGGAAGAACCCGCAAAAACTAAGCCCAAGACAAGCACGCTGGTTTTTGACGCTTTCAAAGTATGACTTTGAGATAAAACATTTACCAGGATCCAAGATGATCCAGTCGGATGCTTTATCAAGAAGACCAGATTACTGTCAAGACGATGAGAAACAAGAAGACGTCGTAATGCTATCAGAAGAATTATTTGTCAACCTCATAGACACGGAACTGCAGAGAAAGATACTAAACGCAGAACAAAAAGACGAAGAAGCGGAAGATGCCATTCAATTGCTATTAGAAGATGCAAAAGACGAAATACAGAAAGACCTAGAAGATTGGACCCTTGAAACACGAGAAGGAAAACACATGCTGTTCAGACAAGGAAAAGCATATGTCCCAAAAGACACAGAACTCCGACGACAGATAGTCCAAAACCATCACGAAGCACAGACTATCGGACACCCTGGAGAGATTGGAACCTTTAATGCAATACAAGAACATTACTGGTGGCCTGGAATGCTCAAGTTTATCAAAGAGTTTGTACAAGGATGTGCGGAATGCCAACAGTACAAGATCAACCGACATCCGATTAAACCAACACTCTTACCAATTCCAGGACCAATCTCGGATAGACCGTTCACACAACTGTCAATGGACTTCATCACAGACCTGCCACCCTCAAACGGTTATGACTCAATCATGGCCGTGGTAGACCATGGTCTAACGAAGGGGGTGATTTTGGAACCATGCAACAAAACGATCACCGCAGAACAGACGGCAGAAATTTTCCTCCGACGAGTCTTTGCAAATTTTGGACTCCCAGACAAAGTGATCTCAGATAGAGGGCCCCAATTTGTCTCGAAGGTGTTCCGAGACCTTCTGGAACGACTGAAAATAGAACCAAGCCTGTCCACAGCCTTTCATCCTCAAACAGATGGAAGCACTGAACGAGTCAACCAAGAGATAGAAGCCTATCTATCCATCTATTGTTCGGCCAACCCGTCAACATGGAGTGAAGCATTGCCTTTAATGCAATTCGTCCACAACTCACGAAACCATGCGGATCGAACTTCGACGCCGTTCGAACTCATCATGGGAACACAGCCAAGAGCACTTCCAGAAGTTTTCGAGAAGTTGTCCTTTCACACCAATGAGAAACGTTTCAAGCACTTAGACCGATCAAGAAACGAAGCCCTAGCAGCCCACAAGCTTGGGAGAAATTGTATGATTGAAAGGTCCGCCAGAGAATGGAAACCATTCAAGAAAGGAGACAAAGTGTGGTTAGAAGCAAGGAATCTCAAGCTTCCATATAAATCAAAGAAACTTGCTCCAAGAAGACAAGGACCATTCGAAATAGAAGAAGAGATAGGACTGCACGCGTATCGCCTCAAACTCCCAGAAGGATGGAAGATACACAACATGTTTCACATATCGCTTCTTTCCCCTTTCAAGACAACCGACACCCACGGACCATCATTCCCCGAGCCACCTCCTGACGAGATCGAAGGAGAAGAAGAATATGAGGTTGAAGGAATCATCAATCACCGCCCAATACGCACTGGAGGAATGCAGTACCTTGTGAAATGGCTAGGCTATAACGAGAAGCAGTGGCTTCCGGAGCGAGAGCTTAGTAACGCACAGGAGTACCTCGAAAGGTATAAAAAGGCCAACAACTTGCCTTGAAAACCTCATCAGCAAACTTCCGATACAACTTCAGCCTCACAAGCAAATGTCCTTCAAATCCTTCTTCACTTCCTCGTCTGCTACTCCCACTGAAGTCAAGAAAGTCCCCCATGCCACCTACTTCGACCACCCCAACATTCCCGTTCTCCCCACTCGACTTTGGACTGTTGGAAGTGACAATAAAGACCACCCGGATCTCCGAACAGCATTCACATATCAAGAAGTCAAGTGAGCCGTCGCCGACATCAACGATATCAGAACATATGACGACGTCGTCAAGCATACGGGAGAGTACGGAACGGACTTTTCTATTCCTAGTGCCGATTTCTGGGGATACCGGTATGCAGAGGAGATGAAGGCAATCTCAGAGGCAGATGGAAGAGTGGAGACTGTCAACAGGATCAGGGCCAAAGTCAACGAGTACCCCGACGCCCCCGCCAATTTACTGGAGTTCCTCAGAGGAGAATTGGAGGTAGCCGTGCGCATCAAGGCCAGACTCATCGCCAGTTTCGAAGGGGATATCGAGAACGTTAAGAAGGCCCTCCGAGACGCCAAGATAGCGCTACGGTATGAAGACCTCATTTTAAGCTTGTAGTAGGTTGTGATAGAATAGAATGATAATATTCGACGCTCGACTCGAGCCCTTTTATACCTGTACAGAGAAAATATCTAGAATATACTACAATATACTACGATGTTCGAACGAGTCACTAGGAAGACTCTAGAAGGTCCTACTAAGTACAGGTGAGTGCGAGGCAGTGCGCGCTTAGTAAGGCACGCTCGCATCTGGGCGCTTGTCGAATGTTCCACCGAATACGGGGACATTCTCAACACTCCTCCTTGGACTCGTATTCGGGGTCCAAGAGTCCGAGACGCTGAACGAAGTCCTGATGAGTAGGACGAGAGATACCCTTAGTTAGAATATCTGCAAGATTATCCTTGGTGTTGACATAGACAGTATTGAGTACACCTCTCTTGACGAGGTCTCGGAGAAAATGAAGCGCTATGTCAATGTGCTTCGTTCGTGCGTGAAACTCGGGGTAGTGAGCGATCGCAATAGCCGCTTGGTTATCCGTGAAGATTGTCGAAGTTTTGGGCTGTGGAAAGCCTAGTTCACGGAATAGAGAGCGAAACCACAGTACCTGCTTCGCAGCGTGCGTTGCAGCAACGTACTCGGCTTCGGCAGTCGAAAGAGCGACTGAGGTCTGCTTCTTGGAACTCCAGGAGACAGCTCCTCCTGCGAGTAAGAATACCGAACCGCTAATAGACTTGCGATCCGCGTTTGACGCCCAATCGGCATCGCAAAATATACTGAGTTCCGAAGTCCATTCTTGTTCGGGACCTCCGAAGGTGAGTTTCAAGTCTCGAGTACCCTTGAGATACCTGAAGACTCGTTTAACCGCAGTCCAGTGCTTTGGCTGCGGGTTCTTCGTGAATTGAGCAAGTCGATTCGTCGCTTGCTCGATATCCACTCGAGTTCCATGCGATGCGTATGAGAGCCATCCGATAGCCGTCGCATACAGCTTGGAAGCCCTCTCAGAGTTCGCATCTTCGTCTGAGGGTGTTGGATCGACGGAGTCCAGGTTGACATTTGGATCTAGAGGCGTAGAGACTGCGTTCGCGTCCTCTAGACCCATTCGCTTGAGCAAGGAATCGATGTAGTGCGTTTGCGAGAGGGATAGGACGCTTCGGTCATCGCTCTGCTCAACCTTCATTCCAAGGAGCATTCCAGGGCGACCCATAGCTTTAATTTCGAACCTACTTCCCAATTCCTTCGCAACACGCTCCTCCTCGTCGCGTGAGTTTGAAAAACCCAATATATCGTCGACCCATAGCAATAGAACCGTAATCGTTTCTCCTTCGCGTCGTAAATAGCAGCAATAGTCCGATTTCAGCTGCGTGAATCCGAAGGACTCGATTGCGAGGTTAAATTCCCGGTTCCATGCATTCCCCGATTGCTTTAAACCATAGAGTGTCTTAACGAGCTTGCAAACGCGTCCGGTTCCATCCTCAAATCCTGGAGGCTGTCGCATATAGATGGGTGTGTCGAGAGTTCCGTTCAGGTACGCGCTTTTGACGTCTAATTGAAACGAGTGCCATTTGTTAATCGCTGCGAGTGCCATGACCGCTCGAAGCGTGTCAAGTCGCATCACAGGGGCAAACGTCCCATCCTGGTCAAAATCCATGCCAGGTTTCTGCGAGAAACCCTGAGCAACGAGTCTCGCTTTATAGCGCGTGATATTTCCCTTGTCATCGGTCTTCCGGGTGAATACCCACTTGTTTCCGATCGCCTCTCGTCCATCTGGGAGTAGTTCCTTCTCCCAAGTGCCCATCTTCTCTAGAACGCTCAACTCCTCCTCAATAGCCTTCCTCCATTCCTCTCCTTCAATTCCTGACATCGCCTCTGCGACGTTTTGAGGTAATGGTGCATCCGCATCCGGGATCTCCTCCATAGTGACTTTGGAGTACAAGGCTTTTTCGTGGCTACTCTCGGAGTCCGTGCTGTAATTGGAGCTGCCTGCACCACTGCTTGACTCCCCTCCTGTGCCCTGGCTCATCCGATCCTCCTTCTCCTTCCGAGCTGCACTGAGTCTTCGAGCTCGCTCTCGCTCAATAGCGGAGTCGGCAGCTTTACGCACATCCATGTTGCCGGCTTTGTGATAGTCGACTGTTTTTGTGCGCACTCGGAGATTTGGTTTATTTGGAGCGGTGGCCTTAGGAGGCTCGACATCGTCAAATGGCTTAAGGCTTGCCTCGACTCAGCTTCCTCAACAGGTGAGTTAGGCTTCGAGGGTTCCTTCGTCGCGATTGGTGATGGGACTTCGGGCTCGATAGGGCTCTGCTTGCCGGATTTGGTGTTGACATCGTTTTCGAGCGCGAGTTTTTTGAGAGTCTCGTTCTTGAGCTCGTCGACCTTCCCCTCCTCAACACCCAATCCAGGCATATTTACAGGGTCTATGTTCTCGCTAAATGCAACATTTCGAGAAACTTTGATTCGGCGGGTCTTTGCATCATAGTACCGCACCGATCTAGACCCCTCCATAAACCCTACGAATACCATTTTGTTCGCTTTCGGCGCCAACTTTGAACGTCCCACGGTCTCGTCGAGTACCCACACGTCGCATCCCCACTCTCGGAGGTGCGCAACATCCGGCTTCTTTCCAAAATAGGCCTCAAAAGGTGTTTTGCCGGGTAATGCGGACGTGAGAACTCGATTTCGAAGGTATACAGCATGGTTTACAGCCTCGTCCCAGAGGTACGCAGGCAATCCCTTCGCAATGAGCATTGCCCGAGTGAGATCCAATAGTGTGCAGTTGAGTCTTTCCGCTACACCATTTTGGGAAGGTGAGTACGGAGCCGTGGTGTGTATCTCAACACCCTTGCTTGCGCATAACGACTTCGTCTTCTCGTTGACTAATTCCTTCCCATTATCAAAACGGATCCACTGCGGCGGCTTTCCGAATTGATTCTCTACCCACGCGACCTGTTGTGCAATCTTTTCCGAAGCTTCGTCCTTCTCCTTGAGGTAATAGAGTTTCACCACGCGAGTACAGTCGTCGGTGAACGAGATGTAATACCTGTATCCACCTATGGACCTTGTTCGAATCGGTCCCCAGACGTCACTGTGATAACCCTCGCCTGGGCGCTTAGCGCGCGATTCTGCCTGTTTCGGAAATGGCAGTCGCGTCAGCTTGGCCTCGAGACACGAGGTGCACGTGCGTGATGGAATAGAGGATTCGTCCACCTCAAATCCGGTGACGACGTTCTTGGTATGCATCTTCTCCAGGGTGGACATCCCGATGTGGCCGAAAATTCGATGCCATTCATCCCAGCTTTTCCCAGTCGGGGTCGCGAGATTCGCTTGGTCGCGCCTAAGCACAGCGCGCACATCGAGCCTGTATAGGCGATCGGCCTTCCATCCTTGTCCGACAATATTTCCAGCCTTATCCCTGAGTATACAGCGACCATCCTTGAAATGCACATCTCCCCCTCCGTCGTCGTAACGGCTGAGAGAGACTAGGCAATTTGGAGCTCCCGGTACGTGTAGCACGTCCTTCATCTTGTGCGTGATAGTCTTATCTCCGACCTTGAAGTTCACTATCACTGATCCGATGCCGTTCACGACGGCTAATTCTGGGCCTACGCCTTTGATGGTTGCTCCGGTGAGTGGGGTATAGTCCAGAAAGGCTTCGCGCATCGTTGCGATATGGGAAGTCGTTCCCGAATCAAGGTACCAGGTAAGACGCGATGCGTCGCTTTCATTAGAGAAACGCGCCATGTACGCTACAGCGACCGCATCGTTTAGACTAGTATTGTCCGTGGCCTGGTTTGACTTGTCCTTCCCTTTCCTTCCTCCTGGACCCTTTCCCTCCTTTCCTCCACCCTTCAACCAACAATCCTTCTTGAGGTGACCCTTCTTCTTGCAATTATAGCACTCCTTGTCTGACTTTGACCCTTTGCTATATTTTCCTTGCAAAGCAGTCTCAGAGTCCATTGCGAAGGTCCTAAGCCTTCTCCAGAATGTTGCTTTCGTAGACACTGGTGAGCTTGCCAGTGTTCGAGTTCTCGATCTGGATCGACAATTCTGTCAGTCTCAATTCTCGGGAGGCGGTGGGGTCAAGAAACTCACTTCGTATCGAGGGTTGTCTTCGTTAGCGTTGACGTTACGGTCAGCCTGACGCCCGGGCTCAGTGATACAGTCGCGAATGATTCCGGTGGACTCGGAGGTGTTTGAGTCTCGTCCTGAGTGGGAGAGGGAGCCGTGAGTCAGCCGCGAGGGTAGCAGGAGCGAACAAGGCAACGTACCGCCAACAGGCTTGTAGCGGACGGTCTCGCCAACCTTGAACTGAGGTGCCATTGCGATGAGAAAGAAGTTTGGTGATGAGAATGGTCTGAGTTTGTGGTTAGAGCGTTAAGCCTGGGGTAAGGCCGGAAACGGGCAGGGTTATATAGGCCTCTCGATAGGGGGTTTTAGAGTTGAAACGTTTGACTGGTGACTGGCCTCCACCCTCCTATGTTTTGACTGAGGTGCATCTGACGTACACGATCCCAGGAACCCTGGACAGAATCGTCATTCTGGGCGCTCTCTCGCTCCTTTCTCTACTCCAGCAGATCCACAGACCTGACTTATCCTGAGGATCAGCGCGTCACGCGTTGGACCGTCCTGAGGCTTCGGGAATCCCTGCATCGCCAGCCCATCGGCTTGGAGTTTTATTCGATAGTATGCTTCTGCTATCGTGTCAGAGTGAGGCCTCCCAGTCGAAGTTCACTGCGCGGAAAGATAGGGGTTGATGTAACAAATGGGGATAATATAGCACATGCGTGTCGGGTACCGGCGCGACGATTGCATTTGCCCTTGAGCTGCAACGTTCACCATGACTGCCCCGCCACCCATCGCCGATAGACCACTAGGCAAGACGCTCTGCCTCTTCGATGTCGATGGGACGCTCTCCCTAGCTCGCCAGGCAAGTGAACGGGCGCACACGGATAGGCTAATGGTCGCTGATCCCTCCCCAGTCTGCATCTCCAGAGATGCACGCTACTCTGAGGGCTCTCCGCCAAAAGTGCGCGGTCGGCTTCGTGGGCGGGTCCGATCTCGTCAAGATCACCGAGCAGCTGCAGGTCGGCAACAACAATGGTGCACTCTACCACCCCAGTGATCCCCTCGCGATACGTATACTGAGATGCGATGAACTACAGTCCTTGAAGACTTCGACTTTGCTTTCGCGGAAAACGGTTTGACAGNCATTCAAGCAAGGCCAGCCGCTGCCCGGGGGTGTCGTTCATCCAGTTTGTCGGGGAGGAGCGGTACAAGGAGCTGGTCAAGTTTATCCTGCACTACATTGCCGATCTGGACATTCCAATCAAGCGGTGCGTTCCCCGTCTGGCACAACATCGCATCGCTGACTCTCCAAAGGGGAACGTTTGTGGAATTCCGCAAAGGCATGATCAATGTCAGTCCCATTGGCCGTAACGCGACGTGAGTACCCTTCCCTTCTGCACCTCCTCAACTGCCTAACACGTCTGCAGCATTGAGGAACGGATTGAGTTTGAGAAGTACGACAAGGTGTGTACGGGCTGCGTGTATCGCTGAAGGTATGCTGACAGCGTGGCAGGAAGCCAAGGTTCGAGCGACTATGGTCCAGGTCCTGCGAGAAAAGTTTGCGGACTACGGTTTGACGTTCTCGATTGGAGGACAGATCTCGTTCGGACAGTGTTCCCGCACGGGTGGGAGCAAAACGTACGCGGCTTGAAAGGGTGAAGGACGAGGGTTCACGGAGATCCACTTCGTTTGGCGACAAGACGTACAAGGGCGGCAACGACTATGAGATCTACAGCGACCGCGCACGATTGG
>JANDKE010000174.1:0-34241 GCA_027627275.1 Coprinellus aureogranulatus | reverse complement strand
CACTGAGACATGCGGCACCGCCTGACCTTGTTCTAGACGAGGAGCTTACTTTTGTCCACCCCGACGACGTCGATCTCTACAACGAATGGGACAGTCGGTCATTTGAGTTACAGATCGCGAACCACGAATTGCTTGGCCATGGTTCAGGGAAACTGTTCGAAGAATACACCGACGGCACGAAGAACTTCGATCCCGAGAAGGTCGTCAACCCTTTGACTGGAAAGCCTATGTAAGTGTACAGCAAGCATATGTGTTACTTTTCGCGCTAATCTAACGTATAAAGTACCTCGTGGTACAAACCTGGTCAGACTCCTGGCTCGGTCTTGGGAGAGGTCTCCTCCTCGATGGAAGAGTGTAGGGCCGAGACGGTGGCACTCTACTGTTAGTTCGCCGCAGGTTTCGTGCGTTGACACAGTCTGACTCTGTCGATCCCTTACAACAGTGGTTAGCCATCCCGAGATTCTGAAAATCTTCAACGTGAGTTGATGAAATACGCCGGCCCTTCTTTCGTGGCTAAAGCTAATGAGGCCGCGTTGTGTTCAGTATGTCGACAAGAAGGTAGTGGAAGACATTCAGTACATCACATTCCTCCTCATGGCCCGTGCTGGTTTGCGGGCGCTTGAATTCTACGACCCCGCCACCGGGAAGCATGGCCAGGCTCACATGCAAGCGAGGTGTGCCCATTCTTCATCTGCTTCCTTGAGATTGCTGACCATCGATGTGTCCCTATAGACTTGGAATCACTCAACACCTCATTCGTTCCGGAATAGCCAGATTGGAGGAAGTGAGAGGCGAAGACGGAGCTCTTCAGAACCTCTATGTTCGCGTAAGCTAAACCCCATTTTGGGGCCTGCTTTCAAGCTTGGAACACAAGGAACTAACCTCATTTCTCTTTTGCCGTTTCTGCGATGCGCCCTCCTATGTCCTCGCTTCGCAACGTACACTTCGATTGATCTACGCGATCCAGGTTGATCGGGACAAGGTGCTTAAAGAAGGCCGCGACGCTGCAGGGAAGCTCTTGGTGGAACTGCAGGTGCGAAAGAGCACTGCTGATGGACCCGGCGCCCGCGAGTTCTACACCAATCTCACCAAGCCTTTGGATGGGTGGGAGGGGGAGATTAGGAACATCGTGCTCAAGAAAAAGCTGGTACGTAATCTAATAGCTTCTGGGCTGTTTCATTTCCGCTTTGCCGTGAAATGGGCGCTTGCTGATGTGATTCTTCTCGGTTCTTCGTGTCTCTTTCCACCCTGCCTCCGCAGCCCCGCAAAGTTTTCGTTCAGCCCAACACCTTCATTGTCGACGGGGAGGTGGAACTCAGGGACTACCCTCTCACGACGGAAGGCTTGATTCAGAGCTACATCGAGAAGAATATTTGACGCGTGGAAGAAGTATTCAAGGAGTCGAACCGTAAACTGATATCAATAATCAATTGACGTCGAATGGCGTATTCATTAGTATGAATGTAAACACGCGCCGCGCCACAGGGCAGGGTATATCCAATGTAAGTCAGGTTGAAAGCTGGGCTAGGGGTGTCCAAACGTCTAGCAAGATGATGAGAGTATATCTATCTACATGAAGAGCATGACTATGTCGTTTCGCGCACCAGCGCTACGATGACAGTCACACTGAAACGGCAGGGTCAAGATGGCAGTCTGGGAAGTGTCAAAGAAGGGACGCACTCGTCAGGCTTCTGTAATGAAGTGGAGAAGGGTGAGATGCTGTTGGAAAGAAGACTGGGAAGTGCAGAAACTCACTCCGCCTCGGAAGAACATGCCTTGACTTGCTGCATCTCCTGCGAAGATCGGCGCGTTAGATTGGTGTTCTCCGCCAACTAGAGATGCGGAGCGTTGATAGAAAGGAGGTTTTATTGATGAAAGCCAGCGAGCATGTAGGCACAAACAGATGTACAACCGAATGGCACGGGCGCCAAAGAGTACCAGAGCCATGGTTCAGAAGAATCGTATGCAGTCCGCTGTATGCCCACATTCCACAGCCACCAGATGTTATTGAAGTGGACCGACGATAGGACACTCACTTTCAAAAGGGCTCACCCTATTCTTGTTGAACATACACTTCCTGGAATACTCTACCATCCGGTCCGCCATGGCCTGCACTTGCTCTTGCTCCGTCCCGATCGTGCGCCGGGAGAGTAGCTTACATATTCGGAGCATGTCTACCGGGAAGACATTGTCTGAGAAGCCGTCGGTCTGCATTGATTAGGTTGGGTTGCCGAAGGTCGCGCAGAGGTTGTGAATTGCACGGGGGCGGGATGTGAGGATTCGATAAGGCCAGGGTAAAGATACGGCGGATAAAGGGGATGTTAGCACGAATCCAGACGAAGGCGCGGTGCTTGCGTACGTATGCGACGACGATGTCTCCGTCACGGAGTTTTGTTTCCAGCACTTCGGCTTCGCTTGGTGCATCGACGCATGCCCTGGAGAATTTGCGAGCGGAATTCGGAGGTAGCTTTGTAAGCTGTCTAAACAGTATGGCACGCACAAGATGCCAACTATGAACGACCATGTCAGTGATCAAAAGGGGAAGCCTCACTTTGGACAATTGAAGAAGTGCGTCTGAGGCTTTTCGTGGTATATAATCGAGGTCCCCCGGATTATAGAGAAGCCACTGTCACCCAAGCTGGAGGATCCCAATGTCAATACCATGGGCGGCACTCACGTCAGTAAGTAGAAGCATTGTAACGCACTTTGCTGAGCGGAGCACACCAGATGATGCGTTCAGACTAATAATGCACGCCGTACTCGACCCTATACAGTTCCTGGACGCTCAGAGAATAGGTGGGGTATGTAGTTAGAGGACACACGCACCTGCCTGAACGAACTTCTCCCTTAATACTCCTCCGTACGCAAGATCCAGGCATTCATACGGCGTCATCTCCCATCCCTCGATCTGTTCCCTCTCCTCATAGTCCATCGTCGGGTCTATCTCAGGCTCCCCAGCCCACGCATTGCGTGAATACCGGTGGGCATGGTACATGAGTGACTGGGAGAATAATGACGGGTCGACGCCACTATCTATCCACCCGCCAACACCATCTGCGACCCCGAATGAGACGCCCTCGAGAGCCAGAAAAGAATAGGTAAGAACGGCAGTTCGTTGGGTAGCTGCAGGAACGAGCCAAATGGAAAAGGGGACATACTGAGCCGTTTCGCATCTGGTGTTGGTACACAGTGGTGTAAGTTCACAAATAAATGCAGGACATCGAGAGTGCAAACGCGTTCAGACGCGTAGATACCCCGGGAGCGTATGAACTGTTGCGCACCTCTTGCACAAAGAAGAAGTCCTCCCCAGCACTTCTGAATGGAACGCTCTTTGGCCAAGCCAACATCTTATCCCTCCACCCTCCTATGAGCGTATCCGGCGGGAATGGCACCTTCCTCAGCTTCTCGGTGGGGTCCTCAGGCTTGCCTGCGTAACTGCATCCAATGTGAAACTCGTACGGCCTGCGAGCATGACGTCTATTGTTACTGCTGTAGATTGGTTCGGCGGTGGTGGTAGTCGCGAATAACCGTGTGGGTGTAACAAGGTGAGCAGTTTTGCTGATACTTCTGTTCTTGCGGAGGAGGTATCGGTATAGCACTGTCTTGGGAGGTAATCGTGTGCTTTTCAACATCGAACGGCGAACGAGACGCTCTGCGGGCTGGAGAGTAGGGAGAAGGGCAGGGTATTAGTAAAGTAGAGGAGCACTAGTCCAAACATAGACGAGCAACATACTACGTCGCTTTACTCCACACGTGATGATCCATATGGGTCCTCTCCCTCGGTGACGGAGAGAAGAAAGACGGAAGCGCTACAAGACGGAAGTAAATTTCAGCGCAAGGCCGGGCATCGTCAAATTGTGCAACTAATATAATGTACATCGGGGTAAGGGCCACTACTTTGCAATCAGCCACTTCCGCAAGTCACTCCCGCTCGTTGCCTTCGTTCCTGGGGCAGTCGAAGGAAGGGAAACACGTCTTTGCTTCTTTGTTGCCTGTCCAGCGACGGGAGATACAACGGAATTCCTGTTCTCCTTCGCGCTTGCGTCCAATAGGTCCTGCGTGAAGACAGGCGTTGGTACCTTGGATATCGGAACCCACTCTCTGCGTTCGTCCTTGGTTGGACCTTGTTGAGCATGGCATCCAAGTTTGTCGCGTGCGCTCGTCGTTCGTTTGGCAAATGGATTTTCACTAGGCATTGGAGTAAAGGTCGTTAATGGCCGTTTTGACGGTGGCTTTGGCGGGTCCAACAATCCGAAAGTTTCGCGCATCTCCGTGCGCTTCACTAGTAGGCTATCCATCTGCTGCCTCATGGCTGTGGCTTTCCTGCTGGAGTAGTCCACATTCGCGACATCAGATGCGCGCGACTGAACGTTCCGCTTGACAAGCTCCCTTCGTTCAATTTCCTGCGCACGTTGAGCGCTCTTAGCCTCTTCTAATGCACTCCATGGAGGTGGGTCACGGTAGAGCATGAACGGTTCGTCGTCTGTGTTGACCCATTGGCGAGGTGGGGCCGTCGGGGCGTCTTGCAGTTTGCGTGGACGTTGGACACCTGTTCGAGGTGTGACTCCTACTGTACGTGAATTCACATGAACATCTTGCCGTGTCGGCAGTGGTGTAGTGTGAAAGTCAAGGGGAAGTGAGTGGGAAGAGGTGCTGGGTCGCGACGGGAATGGAGTCGACGAGCTTTTAGAGCCTTTGTTGCTCAAGCTCGCCCGTGCGACGTCCGTCGGAATGCCACTTCGCGTCGCCCGCAGTGGCATTTGCGAAAGAGTGAGGTCCTGACCACCGAGTTTGGAAACATTGGGCCTGGCTCGTGGAATCAAAGTTTCATCAAGGCTCCGCCTTGGCCCTACAGTCGCAGACCGGCGTACAGCTGAAGCTTCCAAACCAACTGGGGCTGCTGCTGCTGAAGTCGATGCGACAGGATCAGCAAAAGGCAGTCGCAAGGGACCTGCGCGAGCATTGGCGTCGAACCGGGATGAGCGATCTTTGGGCATGGCAGGGACAGGACACANCTCGTCGTAAGGATTGTCTGGGAGCGCCAGTAATTCCCGGCGCCTGTGCCAGGCGGCCGAGTTTTCTTCGTGCCGGAGACGTTCTTCTCTCGCCTCGACGCGCCTTGCGATCGCATTGGCGTTGTCTAGGTATAAGCGACTATCCGATGGAGCGATGGTAACAACAGTATTGTCATGGCAAAGGAGTCCTTCAGCAGCCGGTTTCGTCGGCTTGTGCTCAAGCGCATTGATGAGAATGGTGAAGACGTTTGGAGAGGANAAGGCGTGTGGGGANANCTGCTGCAAGCGGTACAAAGACTCGGACATCTTTGTCGGGTAGAANAGTTGCGGNTCGCCACTGGCTGAGAAGCCTNCGGGTGGAGNNACTTTACGACTGCATTTCGTGCCGCGAAGATCTGAGCGGGGAAGGTGAGTGAACGGTAATGCGGGGGACGCGTCAGGCGTCTTACCTACTACCGACAGCAGTGGGAACTTGGNTAGGTGTGGATACGCGTCGGCGGTAATAGCTGAGCAATTTCGAANGCTCAGGACTCGTAATGACCAGGGNCCATTGTCAGCGCTGAGGGTTGACGCGAGTGCCATTAGCGCATGAGATGTAATCGACGTCTCCGACAGATCGAGNGCGGTNAGCGTGTGNAGCGANTTCAGNTTGACGATGGTCTTGTCGCACAGGGTACGGCATGCGGGTGCCTCTAAGANTGTGANGAGCGTGAACCNGGGNGTGCACGGAATCTGCTGGAGAAGGGGCATTTCGGGGTGTCGGAGAGGGATGGAGAAGCAGTCCAAGCACCGGGGAAGGTCCTGGTACAGCTGGACGAGTGTGGCCCATGCGTTGGGAGAGAGAGCGAGCGGGTCGATGTCATTGAGCTCTGTGCGATGCCTGAGACGGTACGGCAGGAGGTGGATGTGGTGTGGATACTGGGCGAGGACGTCGAGACACAGGGAGACAAGCGAGGGCAGCATTGGGTAATATTTCCACGGTATTTCGGCGGATTTGGCAATATTTAGGATGATTTGTGTTGTGACGGGCGTGACAGGCCATCGCTGGCGCTTCGTCTCTCGCTCAGTCCACTCGTTTAGCTCTCCCCTGCTGGTTCATGGCCGCCCCAAATGGCTTTCCGCGCCATCCTCAAGATCCAAACCAGAATCCCTTCAACCCACAGATGAATCCAAATTTCCAACAGCGCCAGCCAGGCCCCACCTTTCCCCTCCCACGCCGCGACTACGACGCAGAGTCCGACATGAGCGACCACTACCAAAACATGAACTCTAGCACAACAAGGCTAGCGGGAGCGCCGGCGTTCTACGATGGTTCAAGTGGTATGTCGCCCCCGGTCCCTCCTCCATGCCCTAGCTCACCCTCCCAGGCGATCTCAATAACGTCAACCCCGACATGTTCAACCGTCGCTACGACCCTTCTGTCGACTCCCATATGAGCATGGGCTCTGCTCCCAGCATATCTCCCTTTGCAGACCCCGGCTTGGGGGCGTCTGAGCACTATCCCGCCTGGTCTGCGGAGCGCCAGATACCCATGTCGACCGAGGAGATCGAGGATATTTTTCTCGACCTGGCCCAGAAGTTTGGTTTCCAGAGGGATTCCATGCGCAACATGGTGCGTACTACGTCCCATTGTGCTCCGCTGTACTGAATTCGCCTCTAGTTCGACTTCCTAATGCAACTGCTGGACTCTCGCGCATCACGAATGAGCCCAAATCAGGCGCTCCTCACTATCCACGCCGACTATATTGGTGGACAACATGCCAACTACCGCAAATGGTACTTTGCTGCCCAACTCAATCTTGACGATGCCGTTGGCCAGTCCCAAAACCCTGGGCTCCAGCGCCTGAAGAGCGTCAAGGGTGGGAAATCCGCTGGCTCGAAATCCCTCGACACCGCCCTCAACCGCTGGAGAAATGCCATGAACAACATGAGCCAGTATGACCGCCTGCGACAGGTCGCACTCTACCTGCTCTGTTGGGGAGAGGCAGGCAACATTCGTTTCATGCCAGAGTGCATGTGCTTCATCTTCAAATGCGCCGACGACTATTACCGCAGTCCCGAATGCCAGAACAGGGTCGACCCCATACCCGAAGGCGTGTACCTCAGTACCGTGATCAAGCCACTCTACGACTTCGTTCGGGATCAAGGTTACGAGGTTATTGACGGCAAGTTCGTAAGGAAGGAGAAAGACCATGCCGACATCATTGGCTATGACGATGTCAACCAGCTGTTTTGGTATCCGGAGGGTCTCGCAAAAATCGTTCTCAGAGATGGGGTATGCAGATTCTTGTCTAGTGATTTCAAAGCACTGACATACTATACCAGACACGACTCATTGACGTCCCACCAGCGCAGCGTTATACCAAGTTCAGCAAGATTGAATGGAACCGCGTCTTCTTCAAGACCTACTTTGAGAAGCGAACCTTGGGCCACTTTTTGGTCAACTTCAATCGAATCTGGATTCTCCATGTCTCCATGTACTACTTCTACACCGCCTTCAACTCGCCCCGCGTGTACGCCCCGAGGAACAAGCAGGAGCCTTCCGCACCCATGACTTGGTCTGCAGTCGCCCTGGGAGGTGGAGTCTCCACGCTCATCATGATCTTCGCCACAATTGCCGAGTTCTCCTACATCCCGACAACGTGGAATAACGCCTCCCATCTCACGACACGGTTAATCTTCCTACTTGTCATCCTCGCCCTGACTGTCGGTCCTACGTTCTATATCGCACTCGTCGACGGCCGCCCGAATCAAGGTCAAATCCCCCTCATCATTGGCATCGTTCAGTTCTTCATATCCGTCGTGGCGACCGCCGCATTCGGTCTCATACCTTCAGGCAGGATGTTCGGAGATCGTGTCGCGGGCAAGTCACGCAAATATATGGCATCCCAGACCTTCACCGCATCCTACCCCGCTCTCCCTCGCTCGGCCCGGGTGGCATCCATTGGTATCTGGATTCTCATCTTCAGCTGCAAATTCGTCGAGTCGTACTTCTTCTTGACGTCGTCCTTCAGTAGTCCCATTGCGGTCATGGCCAGGACGAAGGTCCAAAGGTGCACAGACAAGTACTTCGGCGACGCCCTGTGCTCAAACCAAGTTCCCTTCACCCTCGCCATCATGTATGTCATGGACCTCGTTCTCTTCTTCCTGGACACCTACTTGTGGTACATCATCTGGATCGTCGTCTTCAGTGTGGGCCGTTCGTTCGCGCTTGGCCTATCCATCTGGACTCCCTGGAAAGACATCTTCACGCGCTTACCCAAGCGGATTTACGCCAAACTCCTTGCCACTGCCGAGATGGAAGTCAAGTACAAGCCCAAGGTCCTGGTATCGCAAATCTGGAACGCTGTCATCATCTCCATGTACAGGGAACACTTACTTTCCATCGACAACGTTCAGCGGTTATTGTATCACCAGGTCGACGGTCCCGATGGCAGGAGAACTCTGCGCGCCCCTCCTTTCTTCACCAGCCAGGATTCGAACCTCAACTTCTTCCCCAAAGGAGGAGAGGCCGATCGCCGCATCTCCTTCTTCGCCTCGTCGCTCACCACTGCCCTCCCCGAGCCCCTGTCCGTCGATGCCATGCCGACTTTTACCGTTCTCGTCCCCCATTACTCCGAGAAAATTCTTCTCAGTCTGCGCGAGATCATTCGCGAAGAGGACCAAAACACACGGGTTACTCTACTGGAATACTTGAAGCAGCTTCATCCAGTGGAATGGGACAACTTTGTGAAGGACACCAAGATCCTTGCTGACGAAGCGGAGAACGCCGACGGGACGTCTACCACGACGGGTAACGAGAAGAAGGTGGACGATCTACCATTCTACTGCATTGGTTTCAAGAGTTCGTCTCCCGAGTACACTCTCCGGACACGTATCTGGGCTTCTTTACGTGCGCAGACGCTCTACCGTACCGTCTCCGGTATGATGAACTATTCCAAGGCCATCAAACTCCTCTATCGTGTCGAGAACCCAGACATCGTGCACAACTTTGGTGGCAACACCGAGCGCCTGGAACGCGAGTTGGAGCGCATGGCTCGTCGCAAATTCAAGTTCGCCATTTCCATGCAGCGCTTTTCCAAGTTCAACAAGGAGGAGCAGGAGAACGCGGAGTTTTTGTTGCGTGCCTACCCGGATCTGCAGATCGCATACCTCGACGAAGAACCTGGACCAAAGGGTGGCGAGGCGAGGTTGTTCTCCGCGCTTATCGACGGACACTCGGAAATCGACGAGAAGACCGGAAAGCGAAAGCCCAAGTTCAGGGTCGAGCTTCCTGGTAATCCAATTCTCGGAGATGGAAAGTCGGACAACCAGAACCATGCCATTATCTTCTATCGCGGTGAATACCTCCAGCTTATCGACGCCAACCAGGACAACTACCTCGAGGAGTGTCTCAAGATCAGGAACATCCTTGCTGAGTTTGAGGAACTTTCGATCTCCAGCCAAAGCCCGTATGCGCAGTGGGGTCCACAAGGAGTTTAACAAGGCTCCCGTCGCAATCGTCGGTACTCGCGAATACATCTTCTCGGAGAACATTGGTGTGCTTGGCGACATCGCCGCTGGAAAGGAACAGACGTTCGGTACAATGACAGCCCGTGCCCTGGCATGGATCGGAGGCTAAGCTGCATTATGGATCATCCGGATTTCCTCAACGCAACGTTCATGGCTACTCGCGGTGGTGTCTCGAAGGCACAGAAAGGGTTGCACGTCAACGAAGATATTTTTGCCGGCATGAACGCGTTTGGACGTGGTGGAAGGATCAAGCACTCCGAGTATTACCAGTGCGGTAAAGGTCGTGACNTNGGNTTCGGAACCATTCTCAATTTCCAGACGAAGATCGGTATGGGTATGGGTGAGCAGATGCTCAGTCGAGAATATTATTANCTCGGGACNCAACTCCCCATCGACCGGTTCCTCACCTTCTACTACGCCCATCCTGGTTTCCACGTCAACAANATTCTTGTCATCATGTCGATCCAAGTGTTCATGGTCACCTGTAAGTCCCAAGTCTTANTCTACTGGCGATATCCATTGACTCCGTCGTCTAGTGCTCTACATTGGAACTCTGAACAAGGCACTGCAGATTTGCCGGGTGGATGCTCGGGGCAACGTCATTGCTGGGCAACCTGGGTGCTACAATCTCATTCCCGTGTTCGACTGGATCAGACGTTGCATCGTCTCAATTTTCTTGGTCTTCTTCATTGCGTTCCTGCCACTCTTCTTGCAAGGTATGTTGAATGTTCCATCGCCGTAAGGAANGATCATGACNTCNCTNTTAGAACTCGTCGAAAGAGGAACGGGCAAGGCACTTTTACGTCTTGGCAAACATTTCTTGTCGCTCTCNCCCATCTTCGANGTCTTCTCCACGCAGATNTATTCCAANTCNATTCTNAGCAACTTGACCTTTGGTGGTGCTCGNTACATCGCCACNGGNCGTGGNTTTGCCACCACTCGCATATCCTTCAGCATCCTNTACTCTCGTTTCGCAGGGCCCAGTATCTACATGGGCTTCCGAAACTTGCTGATCCTCCTGTATGTGACGATGGCCATCTGGATNCCCCACCTNATCTACTTCTGGTTCTCTGTTGCATCCCTCTGCGTTGCACCATTCCTCTTCAACCCGCATCAGTTCTCCTTCTCGGACTTCATCATCGACTACCGAGAGTTCCTGCGCTGGATGTCACGCGGTAACTCGAGGACGAAGGCGAGCAGTTGGTACGGGTATTGCCGACTTTCAAGGACCATGATCACTGGCTACAAGAAGAAGAAGCTGGGCCATCCCTCCGAGAAGTTATCTGGCGATGTCCCCCGAGCCAGCTGGCGGAATGTCCTATTCGCTGAAATCATCCTTCCTATCTGCCTGTCTATCATCTTCGTCATCGCCTACATGTTCGTCAAGTCCTTCCCGGTGAACAACGAAATCCCCCCAAGCCCATTGATTCGCATCGCCGTTATTGCTGTTGGACCTATCGCATGGAACGCGGTGTTGTTGCTCGTCCTGTTTTTCATCTCGCTATTCCTCGGTCCAATGATGGATGGTTGGGCCAAGTTTGGATCCGTCATGGCTAGTCTTGCCCACACCTTATCTCTCGTTGGTCTCATTGCTTTCTTCGAATTCTTCGTGAGTATTCTTTTTCCTCCATCTTCATCGTGGTGCTCATCTTGTTGCTCAGTGGTACCTCGAACTTTGGGATTCATCGCACGCTGTCCTTGGCCTAATCTGCATCGTGGCTATTCAGCGGGCTATCCACAAGTTCCTTATCGCCGTTTTCCTCACTCGTGAGTTCAAGCACGATGAAACCAACAGAGCATGGTGGACTGGTAAATGGTACGGACGTGGCTTCGGGAGTTCAGCCTTCTCCCAACCCGCTCGTGAATTCGTCGTCAAGATCGTCGAGATGTCATTGTGGGGATCCGACTTCATCCTTGCTCACATCCTCCTCATCATCTTGACACCGCCAATTCTCATTCCCTTCGCCAACCAGCTCCACTCAACGATGCTGTTCTGGCTTCGACCTTCGAAGCAGATCCGACCGCCGCTGTTCTCGACGAAGCAGAAGAGGCAACGTCGGTGGATTGTCATCAAGTACACCGTCGTGTATGTCATTGTGGTCGCAATCCTTGCTGCTCTGGTTGTCCTTCGTGAGTATACCAATTCCACCCAAGCACCTAATTGACCCCTAACCTTCTTTATCTTTCCCAGCCGTCATCTTCCACGACTATATCGATTTCAAGTGCGATATCTGCAAGAACATCTAATCACTCACATTTTGATTTGGATTCTTTCATACGGCCAACTTTACGACCACAGAACTGTTCTACATACCACTCGTTTTTATTCGCATGATCTGAGAATCCTGTACTATACGATACTACCATATGGATCCCCCTCCGTTTCACGGAATCTAATAGCCTGGCAAGTAGATCCTGTCGATACCTTTCTCAATTTCCTTCTTCCAATCTGTTGCTTCGCTGCTCATCCGTCCATTCTTTCTTGCCTTGCCCTTGTTTCGCCCTGTTCATACAACTTCCCCCGTATTGCCTTTCCACTCCCCGGCAGGGCCGTCACTCCCCCAATTTTGCCACCCCGACCTGCTTAATTTATGTACCAGGGTTTATCAGGATGTAGCTTAGCTCATTGTGTCTCTCTCTTCTTGGAAATATACCTACCGACAGGTGCGCAAATCCGCCACACAGTATTGTCGGACAGCAGTAACTGCATGGCAAGTACTGTCCCAGCATGTCAGTCATGGGCGATTACCCAACCGTAAGTCTTGACTATGGTGTGTGTGTGTGTGGGTTCAAAGGTCGGTATCGGTCGAGAAGACCACCAACCCCTAAGCAGCGTCGATAGAGAAACCCACTGGAAACTCCCGCTAGCTTAGAGCTGGTCGTGACACGAGGCGATTGTCCCGTACGACAGTTATCGCCGGGATTCCATCCTCGTGGAGTAAGCCGCCCAGCCGAGGGTTTAGGCAGAAAACCAGTACTGCTCAAGCGCTCATCCTCGGCCATGAACAAATTCAGGTTCCAGGCAGAAACAGAAAATTAAAAATCTGCATTGGGGCACACAAAGAGACAGGCCAAGCACCAATTTCAACGCGGTACGGTTGCCCGAAATGACTTACTCCAATGACGACTGTATGTCTCAGTCCAGCACGGACCACTGAGAGTCTGACATCGTCGCACATCGCGGCGCACCGGTGTGTTGGCATATCCGTTCCCAGTGTGTCCGGTGGGCAGGCGTCGAACCCGTATAACCAGTCAACCAGCACCCGGTGATTGCCCAGTGAACCCGTAACAGTTGCGCAACCGATGGTCCCATTGACGTTCGAGCCATAACCAACAAACCCATAACCTCGGGAAAGTCGTCATCCGTTCTCCCTCAATCGCATCCATCGCCGATTCGAGTCCAACAAGCTCGTCGTCCATGCCGAACATCTCAAATCATGTAGCCAATGAACCCGACACACATTCCATGAATCCGTAGCACATTCCAAGAACCCGTAACCCATTCCATGTACCCGTAGCGAGCTGGACGTACCCATTGCATCTTCGTGATGGTGAAGACCGCAGAAGCAGTCATTCGCGGCGGTCAGTTGATTGTCTCAGTACAATGATTACAGGCATTCAGATCTCGTTCAATGTACAGAGATAGCACTCTACTCTAGTAAGATGTGTGGTATAGCCGGAGTTGAGAGAGGCTATGAGTCCACGATAGACGCGATGAGCGAGGTGCGAGCAGATCGAACTTCCAAATGCGGGATACCAAAGGGCCGTACTTGCGCGGATAACTCGAAACGGCCTGTGGAGAGGAAACACACTCCCAAGGAGAAGTCTCGCACTTCGTTGACCTCGAGACGCCCGAGAGGAATGTCGTTGAGAATGCCCTCGAATACGATGGACTCGACGGGATCGAGTTCGAGGTCCATCGTGAACACAACAGGTTCTTCTGCTAGGTTCTCCACCCGAGCCCGCAGCGCTACGAACTCGTTGGCCAATGGCATGTACCTTCCTCCAACCACTGGGATAGGGTCCCCCGATTCTCTAGACACCAACATAAGGTCAACCTTTGCACACTCTAGACGCAAAGTTTCGAGCATGTGCATGGTCATGCGCTGGTCACGCAAGGAAAGCACTCCCGACCGGATGCCTCCAGTCTATGGAAAGTCAATACAATGGGCAATACTTTCGGCCAAGCGTACGCACCTCCCGCCATTCGCCGCGAATCGATTTGAGTAGCTCCTCGCGATACCAGAAGAGCTCTCGTTGCACCTTTTGTTCAGCCTTGGTCAAGTCCGACTTCGCAACAACGAATTGGCGATCAGATAAAGTGGGTATAGGCTTGTTGATGGTTTCTTCAGGTAGGATAATCTTGCGAATTGGGAGGATGATGCTGAGCACGCGGGTCAGCTGACGTGGAAGCTAGGAGTCCGTAGGTATCCGTACCGAGACATTGAACCCGGGGGAATGGTGGTTGAGGTTGAGGAGACGGCTTCGCCGTCCTCCACTCGGGAGAAGGTCACGTCGAACGGGAGCCCATATGCGTTCCGCACCTCGACAGAGAATAAGCACCACCCCCAATGTTCATCCACTGCTAGGTCTCTTCGCCTCCCAAGTTTCAACCGCTGGTGGAAGTCGGTGTTATCGACATACGACGGGAAGGGGAGAATGTCCATCGCATGGCACTCAAGCATGTGGTAAACGGTAACGGCGAGAGGATATGAAACTTGGCGGACGTAGAACATCCCCGAATCCTTTGATTCCTCACGGCCAGTGTAAGAATAGGATATATGCACGGTCCCGCTCGTGCTAGGGGAAAGGAACTCAGCGAAAGCGAAAAGGTGATGAGGTGGGTCAACGCACCACCCGACTTTCCCGAAGCAGTCTACGGTGAGAGTCAGATTTTGATTGGGAGAGACCACTCTGGAGTCTTCATGCCTCCACGAAAATACAGGGGCATTGATGAGTTTGTACTCCGTTTCATATGTGTCGAATACCGATAGTTCGCCCTCAGCGAGTGCTTGTTGAGCCGGCCCTTGGGTCGAGTCGTCGAATACAACACGGAGAAAATCTACGGGATGGCTCGAAATATTCTCGACAGTAAGACGTATGGAGGACCTGTGAATTAACTGATCAGTTTTGGAACATATAAGACATTTGAATGCGCACTTTTCACCGTCGTAAAGCATCAGAGCGCCGTGGGTAACTGTGGTCCTCCTGATCCTCAACAAAGGCTGCTCAGGCACAACATTACACTGCAAGAACTTGAACGATGATATCGAAGGGATCGACATCTGTTTACTCTCCCTTCTGCCGGACTTGTGCCAAGGAAAGCTTTCGATGCCCCAATACTTGTACCGCTCGAACTCGCATGCCAAAGCATTTCTCTTCTTCGCAATCCGATCTACCTCTTGCTCGGTATTTAAGGGAAGGATGAACTCCCTCACCATGCCCCCTGGGGCCTGCACGAAGCAACCCCGAATGGTCAGCGTGCCAGTTTCTACAGGCGTTCCGGTGAGGAGGACATCCATCGTCGAATTCGCCGGGATAAAGTAGTGCATTGGCTGAGTGTCGAACTTTACACCAGAGGTACTGAGGCGGTGTCAGTGCAATGACTGCTGGCCGTCTGCGAAATTCTTACCTCAGGGCGAGGTGTTGCAGCTCGAGATCAAAGATATATGGATTGCTCAAGGTGACAAGAAATTCCAGGGGCTCGTTCTGGACTACCAGAGTTGCCGTCTGTAAATTCTGTTAGCAACATGGGCGCTAGAAGTACGCCGTTCCGCACCTTCCCTGCTTGTGCCCGACGTGGGTTATACAAGAATGGATCTGTACCACCTTGCAACAGCAATGGTACGCTGTTGCCTTGTGAATTGAGCATGCTCAACGACTTCTCGATCGGTAGGCGAATGGTAGGTAGCCTATTGGTATAGTCAAACCTCTTGTGCGAAGAGCAGATAATACGCGCACTTACGGTGCCAAGGTGATGTCAAGAACAGGCCTGCCTGACCAGTACTCAATGCATCGCCTGTCGCCTCGTCGCACAGCAATCCTCAAGGCCTCTACGGATTTCGCATGCAGCCGATCCTGGTCGTCGGCATCAAGATAAGGTCGCAGGGTCTTCAGCGCCGACAGGGAGAACTGCGCAACACATGGATAGTCTGAAAGCTTTGAGTTATCGGCACCGGGTACGGCTTCAATGCTACATACCTGGAAGGGCCTCTGCGACAGCAACGGCTTCCCGTATGATCCCAACCTGCAATTCGGGCCAACCAAACGGCTCCTGGAACACTTCCGTCTCCTCCTGCTCATACTGGCTGATCAAAGCACCATCTGTATCTGAGCGATCCGAGTCCTCGAGCGAAGGATTCAATCTAACGGCTTCCAGATTGATCCCCAATGTCCTGCATAGATACTTGAGAACAAACAGGATACTGTCATTGCCCCGTGTGCTTTCGCTGAGTCGGACCCCCACTGCTCCCAATGACTGGTTTGGGCCGGGGGTCATGTTGTGGATTCCCAGGCCGCCAGTCTGCAGAGCCGCTGCGTTTGGTTGAGACATTCCATCTTCGTCCCTTCCACATACAATGAGATCCATCAGACTTCCCAAGATCTCCCGCAGTATAAATGCCTCCTTCCGTTTGAATCCCATTGATGAATAGATGCTAGCGGTCGTCTCTAGCACCGAGATACGCTCCCGTGGGCCGAGGTGAAGTAGCCATGGGCCATGAATAGTCGATAGGATGGATGATATTGTGGATCGCGAAACGTTAGAGATGTGAGAGAGGCGTTCGAGTGTGACCCAGTCACGACTTCCATCGTGAGCCAGAGTCGGGGGAAGATAGGGTTTAGGGCCGGGGTGAAGCATCGCCGTAAATGCCAAGGGGCCCCATCCTTTCGCGGACCAGATGGCGAAGTAAAGTGATGTATGCCGGAGGACACAGAGGCAGTAGACGTAGACGAGAAGGGAGTGTGTCTGGCGGTAGTCTGGCGTCGATGTTCTATGGTATAGCGCTGTCGCCTGTGCCAATTTTTCGGCAATGTGTCCCCACTGTTCTTTGGCTGTGGCAGTAGAGTTGTGCTGCGAACAACGAAGGAGGAGGGTATGATTGGTAAAGGAGTGCTAGAACAGTGGGATCGACTAACTAAGCCTTGTCCTGCAGACCACGCGTCGATGACCGCGACAGTCGCCAATCCTTCCAAAGCAGAAGCGTGCCAGATATAGTCGCTCGTCGACTTGAAGATTGAAACGGCCTCTGTGTACCTGTTGGACAAGAGTCAGCGTGCCACTCTGCTGGACCCAGCAACAACTCACCAATTGGAAGAATCCTCCGTCCTACCTGAAAGCAAGCAGAAATCACCGAACATCTTGTACAGCCGACCAAGGGGAGAGCTTATACCAATCGTACTCAGCCTCTTCTTAGCGGCGGGCACCATCAAGGAACTTTGGCGGTACGCCCCTGTTGTAGTCGAATTACGTTTCAGGGTTCCCGGCGCAGCACTCAGTGTGAAGGGCCTGCTGATTTCGGGTTGACTGTTGGAGGGAGGTAGCGACATTGTGGAATCTGGTCTTGAAGAAGGACCATCATCGAGTCGTGATGGTATATTTTCTAATGGAAGTTCGGGCAAAAGACTCGAGTTCAGATACTCGTTGCCGATTGGGCTCTCCAGTGTCCATGCCTTGAGCAGATGGTGGTCAGTTTCCCGGTGGCAGCGTCGTATAGGAATCATACCAGATCGCCAAAGCCTTGAAGGATATGGGAGCAGATATCGTCAAGCAGGGTTCCGAGGTAGTATTTGCTATTCGTCATATTGGTGGGTATGACTGAGACGGGTGGAAAGGACTGTGCTTCGGCTGCTTCACTGTCATCGAACACGAAGACTTGTCTTGCCCCTTTGCTTTTGAATGGGTATAGCGATGTTGCGGGGAACATGTCGGAGCATAATAGCTCGAACTGCTCTTTGAGCGCACTCAGTGATTCGCTTTGCTCGCGAGACGCCACGCCAATGACAGCAAATGGGAAATGGGAAGGCCGAAGGAGGGACAGTGGCGCATGAGTTTGAGGCGGAGGGTGTGTTGAGAACCGTATCTGCAGAGATCCAGATGCCAACGGCGAGGGCATAAATCGACTTGCTGCATGAATTTAATTGGTCAAATGAACTGGATCGAGGCAGCTCGACCTGACCTTTCTCATCCTTGTGGTTTGTCGGTATGTCTATAAGCCGTATCGTCTCAAAGCTACGGATTTCAGAGGCATATTTCTCGAAAACAGCATGCGGTGTCGCGCCCACTGGATGCAGCAAGATCTGGATTTGGGCTAAGGAAGCGAAGGTATTGGTATCCATGGGGGTTTATTGCGTCTAGAGGTGGATCTCGTTCGTCCATAATCATGCTAGACCAAGTCTCGTACTCACGAACATGGATGTTGTAGACCAAGGGAACGGCAACGGCTTGAAGGCGGGACGCGCTCACGACATCAAAGCCAGGATGCAAATAGGGCAATGGTTGCCCACGCGTCGTGTCATCGACGTCTTGTACGGTAATTGCAATTCCCTCTTGACCATGAACTAGTCGCTCCATTTATACAATGGTATGGCGCCTCGATTCTGACTACCCACATACACGATTGAAGAGATTTCAGGGTACCTCGGACAAGGCACTTGGTGGATTGATGCTGCTGGCAGCTTCGACTGTCTTCACATACTACACTATCTGGGCTCTCCTTCTGGTGCGCGACCCTCAGTATCCAGGTTGCCTCCTGTCTTACGCATATTCCAGCCTTTCTTCGCTACATCGAACCCGATCCATTCCTACTTCCCACCACGCGAATGGGCAGTCAGACTACCCGCATTCCTCCTCGTCGTTGGGCTCACCGGAATCGGACTCTTTGTCGGTCGGACTATCATGAAAGAACGACAGAAGCAAGCATTGAAAGCTCGGATGCGTACAGCATGATGCATGTCTCTTGACCCAATGAATCTCTCTATACGCTATTGCTTTCCCCATTTCAAGACACTACCGCGGCAGCCACCTTGAATCGCCTGCTCGTCCCGTGTCGCGTTCGCGTTTCGCCTCGAGGTTCTTCATTTTCTCCGCCGCAATCGTTTCTTTGGCTATCTGCTCAAGCATATGCTCGAAGCTGATATCCGCGGGTGCTTCAGACATCGCCCTGATCGCCCTTGTAACCTGAATGAGTGGTGTCAATGTGGCTCTAGTAAAGCAGAAGTCCGAGTGTGCACTGACTTTGGCATTTTCGACTTCTCCTCTAGCTGCCTTAAGTCTGCTTAGTATCTCCATGTGCCTTGCAATATCCAGTGCCAATGGTGTCCGAAGATTGCGAAGGAATATGAGTAAGTCTGCGATCGTCGCGCTCGCCAGAATGAGAAGGGTCTACGTTTTGCACGCGCGATCAGCCGCTCAATTGGGGGCCTATCAAAAAGTGGGACCAACCGAAGAGAGACCCGCCCTAGCTTCAACCTCTAGTCCATCTAGAATGCTCTCAAAAGCGGGCCATACCTCATTCCATACTCTCAGCATGGTCACGTCCCCCGCCCGGGTCGTTTCCGACACCCGATGCGCCACCATTAGCCACAATTTGGCAGCAATATACGCGTAGTTGATATCGCTTGCTGCTGATTCAGAAGACAAGTTCGACTGGGCGTACGTGCGCATAGTGGAGAGGTAGCTGAAGGTGAAGTTCGGGAAGTGCTGGAAAAGTATCGCCACCCAGGCTTTCGGAGCGTCCGCGCTCAATGCTGCGATTGCAAGGACGATCCAAGACCGTAGAGAGTTCACGAGGTTGTACGACGGCTGGCGGGGTTGTTAGATGCAGGCTGGCCGGCAGAGAGCCTCTTTGGAATGCACTGACCGCAGTCGTAATGTCCGAAGTTGTAGGGTCTTGTTCAAGTGTCTGGAATACGATGCTGGCGACGGAAAGTGACACATTAAAGTCATTCTCTGTCTGAGAATCGAGCCATGCATGGTGGTCGAGGAAGTAGCAGCCGTTCTCGACGAGGTTGGCCATCAGCACCCTGAACCGCATTCGAGGGTCATCCTGATATACAGGTACCTCGTCACTCGTCAAGCTCTGCATTTAGGAGTGAGTGAAGGTTTGCAAGTTCCATACGATCTACACCATAATCCTAAATGGTGTCTCACCTCGATGACAGCCTTCAAAGTTGTAGGAAGCACTCGAGCTTTGAGCCGCAAGCTGTCCGAAAGTATCTCTACCAGCGTAGCGATGACTTTACCGAGCGGCGTGGATGAGTCGACTACCTTTGGTTGAGTTGCGAGAATCAGTTCGATGAGGCAAGGCGCAGTGATCGATCCTCGGGTCAATGCTACTCGGAGCGTCGTCTCAATATAGGGAAGAAGTTCCTGTGCAACCTCTAAGTATGGTATACATGGAGATGCTTCACACTCACCCTATAGTGCTTCCTATTGTGCTTGGATATGCGTGCCAGCATCGAAAGTAGCGGTGAGCAGTCGATGGCGTCGAACAGGTTATCCGACAATCGCCTCATAATGGCAGCAACCTGTTGTCCAGTGACTGCGATGTTTTATCAATGCCTTCGCAGGTTATTTGAGCAGAGTGAAATCGCTTACACGTAACGATCTCGTAACTGTACTCTTTGTGATACACGATCTCTGAGAACTTTGCTAGGTTGTGTATCGCTAGTTGCATGGAAGCCGGGTCACACTCCGGCGCACGGAACAACGCATCGCGCCAGAGGTACGATACTAAAGGGTCTGGGCTGGCTTGCTCAGCAGACTTTTGAGCCTCTAGCACCTGCTTGAGAACGACGAAGAAGGTTGGCTTGAGGGTACGCCTGAAGACATTGATCATAAGGCCGTCGTTCGTGTGTCTAGGAATGAATGAATTCCATTGGTCATTGCACAGATGAAGGCGACCACTCACTCTGATAGCAGGTTCAAAACAAGCCCTTTTCCTTGGACGACCAGGGCATCCTGACTCTGTCGGTTGAGAGACACAATGACCTCCGTTACATTCTCTAAGATTGTGAACACAGTGTTTCCAGCTCTGATCATTGAGAAGCATCTCCGGCAAAACGCCTGGATGACTGTGAGCGCTAACTGCCTCACTTCATAGTTCAGGTTTTTTGGCGCAAGCTCAATCACCCGATCCATCGCCGTACGGAGCAAAGGTTGCATCGTCCTGGCCGGAGACGCATCAAAGTCTATCTTGTGCAAGATGATGTACGTTGCCTCGAGGAGGTTCTTCAGCGGCAACACGGGCAAGGCCTCTAGTTCGTCGACGGTCGCCAGGAGCTTGAGCACGACGTCCACATAAGCATATCCGACTAGAACAGAGGCGTTCCTAGCGTCGTGTTCCTGGTACACTCCCCAGGCGAACATGGGCATATCAACTCTATGAGGAGCGTCGACGACAGAAACAAGAGCACTGAGGCAAGGGTATGAGACTTCTGGAAGGTCGTCGACAGAGCCATACTGGATATACAGGGCACTTGCATCTTGAGACGGTGTGCTGGAGAGGTCAGCGAATCCGAACAAGCGAACGAGATGCACTTTGATCTTCAGTAGCGTAAGTGGGTCGATAGGCACCCCGTCCGCGATCATAGACAGGCTAAGGGTCAACGAGGAGGACTAGACTGGCTGTAAGTAGTACCTCCGTAGAGATGCTTATGGCCTCACCAATAGATGAACCGTATCTTGCTCCCCGTGATTCGAATACGCCGACTAAACGCGCTTTTCAGTCGAGGGCGCGAGTGAGGAAAATTGGAAGGCGTACATAGAACCCGGAGATTTCTGGATCGACATCTTTATTGCTATCGTGCTCCTCCATCGCCTCAATGAGATTGTCCCAGGAGATCACTGACAAGGAGACATTTCCCAGTTGTCAAATGAAACATATTGAGATGAGCGTGGTACGCACGCTGCCATCCAGGCAGATGGGGTCTAAGCTGCATTGAGAATGAGACAAGGCGAATTTTGTCATTCATCGGTGATTTCGATAGCGCCTCATTCCAGCACTGAGAGATAGCTTCAATCTGAGCAGGCATCAGGCCGTGAGTGATGACTCGAACAGAGAGCCTGATTTCTTCCTGGTTGACAAGGTGAGAAAGACTGCACGGGAGGCAGCATACTGCACTTGCCTGGGCATCCTTCCACAGCATCGAGAAGAAGCTGCAAAACACTTCGCCGACCCCCGACCGCCACTGTCGCCCGTCGATGTTGAATGCGGGGCTTGTGACGTCGACGACGATGCGCGAGAGGCGCTGCATCGTCACAAGCCTGAGTGCAGCGTTGGTTTAAGTGGCAACGAAGCAACGTGAGGTAAGCCTGAAATACCTTCGCTCCCAATGAAGATCAGGATTAAGCCCTCCATCTATCAAGCTTTGAAACGGTTCTGACTCTACAACGATAGTGCGCAGAAGGAAGTGGGTTCGGATAGCAGCGACGTCGTCCATCTGTAACCCATAGAACTTCCACGCACTATTATGCAATCAGTCCACTGTCCACTGCCAACACGATAATGAAGTCACTACTCACCACTCCGCCAACAACGAGCCATTCTTTAATATGAAGTTGTCAACCTCGTAGGAAGCCACGAGAGGTGACGCTGTAAAAAATAGATGGAAGAACTTTGCAATCCAGCTAATCACAGATTGCCATTCATCCAGGCGTAGGTACTGAGCGATACCCTGAAGGATACCCGGATCGACGACAATAGGATCGTCCATTGGTTGAACTCGAGAGCCGAGCTTTCTTCTTGATGGTAGATCATTGACCTCTGCCTCTTCCAGCAATCCATTGGCGAGTATCGCTTGCCGCTCACAACCGTACACAAGGAGACACGCGGCGAATGTATGGCGGATAATGACCAAACTAGTTGTGAAACTGAGCAACAGGCCTAAAATGAAGCAAGGTAGAACCTACGAAGAGCCTCTGACATTCAAATCTGTTCCCTTCAGAGCCGTTACTACTTTGGAAGCAATGAAGCTGTGTAGTCGCCCCAGTAGGGTCTGGAAATACTGCCGACCTACAGACCTAAGCCACAGGGATGTGGTCATAGCGTGCACGAGAGCATGCGCCTGGCGTAGCGACGCATGATCTGTGGCTATGAGACTTGTGAACTTGTCGAATATGCGAGTGGGTATATCGACCCCCGATCCGGCAATCAGCACTAGCCAATCCAGCGCCTGTGAGAGGGAGGAAGGAGACTGCTCTGCAACTTTAAGAAGGATATCCAGAGGGTCTACCCTGCTTGAGGCTGTTTCTTTCTCCGCTGAATTTGCGATATCGGGGTCAATGCTGCTAGACCGATTGAACTCTGCTTCCCGGGGAAAGAGCCGTGTGAGTCCTGAAATCGACTGCAAACATACTTGTGAGGATGATGGAAGGGCTTTTCGTCTGTTCTACTCACCTTTTTCGACGTCCCCAGGTCCGAAACTAGACTCAGCCATCGCAATATCAGGTTCTCAGAGCAGGAGAAGGTCACGGAAGCATGGTTGATCTTGATAATGGCGAACAGGACAGCATCCAACCGTTTGACCGCGTTAGCCTGGGGTGTGGAGTTGGTCAGATGCAGATGCAGCTGTAGTGGAGACCTTACCGCCATATCTTCCATGCTCTCGTCAAAAACTTCACTGCCAATCAAGCGATCCTCCGCGAGCTCAATACAGGTGTCGTACAGAATCTCAGCGTATGCGACCTGGTCGTGGTTATGCAGAGAAAGTAACCACGGTACAGCGTAGCGTGCCGATAGAGATGTTCGAGCGGTCATCCAGTCACGCCCGTTGCTCGTCTGGGACTCACTACGAACTGGATGAGCGAAGGGCCAAGGTGGCATGTCCCCGGTCGACCTTACTCCAGGGAGAGGCCTCTGTTTCGCCACGTAGTCTCGAATGGTAATGGCGAGATTATCATCCTGATTCATTGCCACATAAGTCTCGGTGTATATGCCTTTCATCTTTACGCTCACCTCGGAGATGATCCAGCTCAGGATACTTCTCGCCAGTCGCCTCAGTCCATAGTCAGACATGAGTCCATTTGGCCAGAACTTGCGGACGAGGAGTAGGAACCCGAACTCGTTGACTGAAAGATCCAGGTCCAAGAGGCAGGTTTCAATCGACGCGACGAGTGTCTCCACGTCCGTCGACATGTCCAATCCTAGCGGAAGGGGAAATACACAAAGGGCATCGTCGGAGACAGGATCGAAGGTGATGTCCTGCCTCGGGTCCAGGCGCTCGAAGAACGATAGGTGGAATAGGTGGTTGAGTAACACTTGTGTTATCAATGGGTGACGCAAGTTGAACTCCGCATTCAGGACATCTCGCATGTGCGAGAGCGGAACAGCTTCATAAGGGTGGGCGACGGACTCAGCTGGTGGATCGGCATCGAATGGATCACGAGAATCGACGTTGAGAAGGTCAGCGGAAGTCGAGGGGATTGGTGTTTGCGCCATCGATATAGGCGACTTCATAGCAGTGGAAAGGTAGACAAGGTTAGAGAAGTCGTACAGAATGGAGTGCTCCAAAAGGCCAATCCTATTCTCCTCCATATAGTCAAGCGTAGCCGGGGATTTCTGCGATGTTGAAGAAGCCAGAAGCCGTTTACAATAATCNAGGGTATGGTTCAACGAGAGGTCCTCAAGTACGCTATCTCTAGCGTTNATCGCTGCCTTGAAGGCCCCGCCCGGTTGAGTCACTATGATAGAGCTTCCTTCAACGCCATTGANGATGAGCTGCATCTGTGTCCGAAGATTGTCNTAAATGATGAGGATTTCTTCATAGCTGAGCAAGCCNAGTTGTTCATCGGTCCACTGAAGTTCAGGAAACTGGTTCANGGCNGACCGCCTCAAAGATTTGAGATCGATGGTCATGTGCTCCGAATCTAGGTGGAAACCACNGCAGACGGGCATCNATGGCGACAGCAGACAAGACGTNTGGGCAATGTANGAGCAAGTTGAGCACTTTGCGCCTTGAGCGACACACCCCCACAGAGGCTGGTGACAAAGGTAGCAGAGGCAGAGGGTGAAGATGGTGACGAGTTCGAAGTTATGGCGATTGTGCTGGAATGACGGCTCACTGCCGCTGGGAATNACAGGGGATATTCGAAGCACNGCAACACGCTGGGCGCTACCCTCTTGGGCCGTTGNGTAGTGTTGAACAATGGTACCATCCGGAGGCTCNTAGCAGTCCCAGTGGACGGCACACATACAGAANGGGCAGAACAGGCNAAAACCATGGATAGCTGCTGAGCAAAGGGAGCAACCGTGTTGGGGGATGTTTTGGAAACTTGACCANCTGGATTTCTGTATGAACTGCCATGGGACAAATTGGTGGTGNTGCCTGTGCCCGCGGTGTGNGACCCAAGGAATNGTGGCTTTTCGATAGTCCAGTGAAAGTGGTATCGAGAGGCTGCGACTGACCGTTGCATGGCCGATNATCTTGGGCCACAGAGTGGAGAGTANAGCGCAAGCGGACTTACGCGACTGGGCAGTGTGGTAGGCGGCGATTTGGAGTANATCGTTGTAAGCGTCAACTTTGAGNGACGCAACGATCTCGATAAGGCTGTAAAACCGAATTGCAAGTTCATGTGTGGGCTGAAGNGAGGTTGCGTCGATGGCTTCNAAGATGGCAGCTAGCANAGGNGCGACCAATGAGGCAAGATAGTAAACACTGGGGGGCTGATGNGGCGCNTTGGTCGACTGGATCTTCACTAGGTTGCGCATCCCTTCGGTGACACTGCTATCANTCTGGACTTCGTCAATTTGAATTTGGACTACGGGNGCCTGGCNANTNGTGGCNTCTGAGATAGCGTAAGACGAGGTACGGNGTGCAACTGTGACGNGCTNACCTATTGGGCTTACAACGGGATTGGCAGGAGTGTCGCCTTCAGTGAGTCTCTGTGATCGAGANAATGTCTCCAACAGTGACCGTATAACACTNTCTTGGAAGAATATCATCAAGCGGCCTCGCATTTCCCTAGGGAAGGTGGAGAAGGCGGGTATAACNGCGAATCCGATNTGTGACACGACCTTTGGGTCGTGTCGGTGAGTGCTGATGAGAAATTGCGCTACGTTNAGNGTCGCAATCTGCAGCGAATTGGGAGGGCGAGAGGGGCGATGAGAGATAATCTGAAACCTGCAGTCCTCAGACACGATAGACGAAAGGATTGAGATGCACANGGAGAGAAGATGGGGGGCAGCGTTCAATTTCNGGGGGGTGGAATGCTTGGGAGACGGTGACCGCGACCGAACCTTGCTGCGTCGGCGGAACCGCGAAGACCTGTCCCTCTCGTTTGGCCTTCGTTCAGCCGTGTCTGAACTGACGGGGGTGAGCGCTATGATACACTCGCTTTGGAAGTCACACTCACTCGTCGTCAAACAATTGCCAGCCCAATGACAGGGACATGGACAGGAGATCTTGCAGCTGTGACATCAGCTCGTAGGTACCCTCTGTGGAAAAGGTTCCCGTCTGCTCGTCGTCTGAGCCATCGTCCTCCGCTTCGCTAACTCTGGACGAATCTTTCGAGACAGATTTGCGCATGCTCGCGACTCCACGCATGAGGTCGGCCAGTGCACCAGAGCCGCTCTCTGTAGCCCCGTGCCCAAAATCCGCGATGGCCTGAGCTATAGGTGGAGGTCTCTTGCGATTGAGGAGCTGGTACAGAACGTGCGTCAAGAGCTTTCGCGATTCGTTCTTAGCACGGGCATTGGGATTCGCTGCTATCGTAGAGGCTGTCGTAGTTTGCGAGCTTGAAGATATCCTCGGTGCCTTAGACTCATGACTGGACGTGGATATCCGTACGGAGGGAACTTCAAAGGAGGCGGCTGTGGGACTGGGGTCTTGTAAGGCGTATGGACTGCGGGTATCCTGACCACCGGGGCTGTGGGAGGGAAAGGGAATATCTCGAGGAACGGATGTATCGATCTTGGGNGGTGGAAGACGACTACTAGTAGAGCCGCTGGCCTCCATTTCATCAGCCACACCACGGGCAGGTCAATGGTGAACGTTGAACGAAGGCAAGCCTGAGACTACAGCCNAGATCATCTCCGGTCAACCAACAACTGACTCCGAACCTCTCACTNGAACCACGACATCCACAAGCNNNANTCAAGATGAAGGACAAGTCATCGAAATCCCAGCGCCTCATGAANCAATCAACGCTCTTTGAATACTCATCTCCTCCCAAAGCCGGGCCATCTAGCAAGACGGAACCTGGNCCGAGTAAGTCCAAACCAAAGACGAAGCAAGCAACCACGCCCCGAAAATCCACTCAAACAAAGTTTCCTATCACCCCAAGATCCTCGAAGAAACAACCCACCNAGNCCTTTAACTTGTCTGACTCGGATGACTCTGAGGAGGGCATCAGCCACATCAAGTTGCAGAAGAAGAANTCTACTGCGGGCAGCTCGAGCAGTACCGAAAGTTCGTCNAGTGACNAATCCTCGGAATCTGATGCAGCGCCTCGTCCGACTCAAGCGCGGAGGTTGGAGAAGCTTGNAGCGTTTGTGGATGATGAAGAAGAGGATGAGGTTCACGACGTGCCGANGCAGTTCTCCACCCGATCGTCTAAGCACCGAAAGCTGAAGACAAGGAGGAGGTCAGAGGAGGAATCATCGGGGGAAGACGTCGCCCCAAAACGATCGGAGATTGACCAGATCTCGAAAGACTCCTCGTTGCTTGGAGGAAAGCGGAATCTTGTGGATGAGGATGTAGACGATCTTGACCAAGAATGTCCGTGCCACTCCACGTTCTATTACTGCCCTGTAACTGATACCACCCATAGATGTGCTTGAAGCGCGCCTGAGAGAGAGAGGCAAGCAGTCAGAATTTCAGAGGAACCTTGAGAAGCTGAGAAGTGCGTACATTGAGCTTCGATCACAGGATTTGGGATGAATACTGACTGTGGGTTGCATTGTAGAGCGCAAGCTGAAGCAGAAGGTCTCAGACCAGCGAAGAAGAGGATGACGAAAGCGAGACAGTAGAAACGCCATTCAAGGGTGCCAAGCAAACCCACGGTTCCAACGGGAGTCTGTTTGGAAGCAATGGTGAGGATGAGAGCGACGAAGAATCCGAATCCGACTTCATCGTGGAGGATGACGGTCGGGTAGAATTACCTGCACAATTCAGCATGGAAACGCATCAAGACCTACAGCACCAGTTCAAGAAAATATACCAGTTCTTCGTTCATATCGCCGTGCAGGACGCCGGTGCCAGGCGAACATTTATGGAGGATAACCTGAAGAGTGAGTTTGTTTAATGCAGTTCGCTCTGTAAGAGATGCTTAGCAGCAAACATGAAGATCAGGAGTACTTCTCCGTGCCACTACAGATCACCAGAAGGAAGTTGGACGGCCTCCGCGATTCACTTGTCGCATCCTCCGTATGGCGGCCGGAATTTCGGAAAGCCTTGGAAAGATACCCAATATTTAACCTTGTGCAACTTGATTTTGCCGTCAATGGATGTGATGCTTGTCACCTTGGAAGTCGGATATCCACGCTTAGCGGAAGATTAGACGGAGTACCATATGATAGAATGGGTTTCCATCCTTTGGTGAGTCCTTACGGCGCAAGTCAGTACTATCACTGCTCACATTTGAAGAAGGTTGAGAAGAAGAGGAGGCGGAAGGACGGCAAGAAGAAAACCAAGTCTAACCCTGACTATGACTCTGACTCAAGCGTGGACGGGCAAAGCGTGAAGAAGGTGTTCGACCTGGGCAGGTTCTGCGCTCGGCGGACACAGGTATACCACGACTTTTCGCACTGGGAGGTGCGTCTGTGTAAGCTACTCTGCATTAGGTGCCACTGACAGTATATCAGTACGAGCTCTTTTGCGGTATTGACCAGGAGATTCAAGACATTCGGGCACAACGGACGAAGAAGACGAAGAAGCAGTTCTATCGCGTTGCATTCGCTGGTGGCAAGCAGCCTCCTGAAGACCTGAGCGATGCAGACGAGCTGACAGACTGGCTAGACGAGCGGGGACTCATCGAACGTGAATGGCAGAGAATTCGCTTGATTATGGATAGCGCCCGGAAATTGGAGATGGATGGCAAGAAAAGGGGAGCGGACATGGACACGAGTTGAGCCGCCATTGTTTACGCGTTGTTGTGCCGCGGTAGTATTACAGCCCCTTGTCTTGTACCACAACCATGTCATACACACCATACACACCTCCTACTACAGCAGGGGCCCCGCCTCCCCCTACTTCTACAACGTATCCTTATGGTGCATATCAAGGAGCATATGCTGGCGCTTATTCGTACCAAGCAAGCCCGTATCATACTGGCGTGACGAGCTACGCGGCGTGGCCGTATCCCTACGCCAGTTATATAGCACCACAGCATCCCCAAACTCCCCAGATACAGCGTGCACCTGCTCAGGCGACTACTCCTGCTGTTCCCGCTACGACCCCAGCCCCCGTAACGAGCGCGGCGACAACAACGACTACGAATGTGACGCCGGCCCCACCTCAAAGATCGACGACGTTCACGACGTACAACCCCAGCATCTACGTCCGAGACAATGCGCAGACGACAGCGCCTTCGAATTACACGGGGAGCAGGTCGAAGCGACAGTCAAACATGAGAGGGCTCTTCACCAAAGAACGTCAGGATCTGCCTCTTCTCTTCTCCTGAGACACGACTTACAAGGGCCTGGGTCAGTGAAAAGTTTGATGTATGGATTTGGGGACGATAGGAATCCCTCGAGCGACACGGTAGCGGTCATGGAAGAAATATTAATCGAGTATATTGCCGATGTGGTGAGTAATTCCGTGTCCTATTGCTGTCCTTTCTCAATCTATGACAGTGCCAAGTCGCGGGCGGCTCGTCGAAGAAGTCACGCATATCCATAGAGGACCTTCGTCGGGCGCTCTCCCGCCCTGCGGATGCGAAGAAGCTGGCCCGATTGGAGGAGCTCCTGTTCATGCAGGAGGATATCAAGAGAGCAAGAGCACAGTTCGAAGAGTCAGATATACAGAATCCGAAGGAGTTCTAGGTACGGGAACAGAAGTCTGGGTATCTGTGAGTGCTCTCTTTCTCTGGCCGTCTTCGCCTAAACGACGGCGATTAGGTACATCCGTCTACTTCCCCATTCCCTCGTCCATCCGACCATCGCATCCGCAATTCCTGGCGAGAAAAGCACAACTCTCCCTTGGGAGGCGAACAAGCTCATCAGGATGAGGATACGCCGTTGGTTTTTCGTAGCCTGGTCGGACGCGCCCGCATTCTTGCGACTCATCGAACCAATTCGATTGTGCTGGGTTCCAAGAGGATTCTCTTTCACTCCTCCATGGCATCATTATCGTCTCCAGGAGAATTTGAGGCGTCTTGTCCGGAACGCCGTCCCTGGACACCTATGTCATATAACCTATATTAGTTTCGGATCTCTCGAAGCACAAATGGCGTGGGCTTACCTCCGCTCTCCGCCAATGGCTTGACGTGCTCCTGTAGCCATTCTTCTGATTCCCAAACTAGAAGCGAATAATATTAGGGCTTTCGCTTTTGCTATCTTGCAGTTAGGGACGACGTACTGGCTCGGTTTTGTATTGGTGCGCTGAGCAACCCTTTCATAGGTTTAGCGAGGTTTACTTTGACAACTCGGCCTTTGAGTTCGTTGAGATCCATGTTGTCAATTGCGTCTTGCGCGTCGCCTGCAGCACCGTAAGTCACGAAGGCGAAACCCCGATGTTTAGCCTCTGGAAAAACATATCAATATCGGGCGCCTGGGCGCAGAGAAATCACGAACGGTTGCTTGATTGGAGGTGGTGTGCATTTGCAGGTGGTGGCAACACCACTTCGATGATGTCGCCTGCAGCGGGTGGATGAGGAAAAGTAGTCGGGGATAGGCGAAGAGCAACACACCAAACGTCGAGAAGGTCTCGTACAAGAAGGCCTCGTCTGCATCCTCGTGCAGATTGCCGACATACACGGTCCGCTTCGATTTTGTGCCCTCCTCCATGGCTGGAATGTGACCAGAGATAAAGGGGCAATACAGTTCCTGCCAGGAGACGAGCGGGCACGTGCGGCAATCACAAGTGGAAATTACCAAAAACGGGGTTCACTTACACACTCTCCTCCTCGTTCTCCCACCACACCCAGCCCGGTTGGCGTCTGGATATCAGTCCGCCATGGCCCTATGCCTTCGAGACGTTGTATGGTCGACCCGATGCCTTGGCAGTTACCAAATATCGACACGTCCACTGCTAATTCGTGGACAGCGTCGAACTGCATGAGAACAAGCCTGTATTCGATGCGTGGTTCCAACGACACCGGGGTTACTGTATCGGGAAGATCTTTCAGAACTTCAGCTGCACTCATGGAGGATTCATCCGAATCATTTCTGGCGGCATAACGTTCTTTCCAAAGGGGCCAAACCAATCTTTATTTCGACCTATAATGGTCTAGCTTCCTCACAGCCTTCGTAACCACCATCCTCGTTGCACTGCACACATACGCCTTATCCGTTACTGAGACTCTTTTTCTTTTTCTGTACGGGATTGTTCGCAAGCACAGTCCCGCGTTCCAGTCGCTCTCATAAAGCATAAAACGGTTCGCTACAACCCCCCCTCTGGCATGATGCCTTCCGTTATCCGGATCTCCGCCTCCCTTCCCTCCCTCTCGTCGAAGTTCTCGACGATGGCGTTCTCCACATGGGACACGGACTCTGATACTTGCGATTACTCCTCGAGCTGCTCTGACTGCTCTTTCGAAGAGGAAACCGTCAACAGCCGTATCCAACCCCGGTGGGTCGAACACCGCCAGCTCTTCGAAGAAAGAGGCTACTACCTGGAGACAGTCAAGGACGCTAGGGCGTACTATCGTCGTATCGAAGAGTCTTCGCAAGACATATTCCCCCACAACTCGATATTATCCATATTATGCAGCGAGGAAGGTTCCTCAGACGACGACGAATTGTGCCCCGATGCCGGCCTGGTGAATTGCCCTCCTGACTCGCAGAGGTCCGTCAAGCTCACCACTTCGTAGCCGGATAACCTATTTCGAGGTACAAAAGCATCCGATGGAAAGAAGTTTGTGGCGAAGGCGGTCAACTCCCAAAGCAGAGAGTACGAAATAGTGCGGCTACTGTCCAGTCCTCCCTTGCGAGATGACCCAATGAATCATACGATTCGTGAGTCCTCTTTACCGCTCAGTGCCCCTTCTTCCTTCACTCGTGTGCCTCCAGCTATTCTAGACATCTTCGAGTGCGCTGAAGACCGGATTGCATTCATCGTAATGGAAGAGTGGTCATCACAACTCATCCCTGCGTCCGGGGGGCCTTGCTGTCCGGTCTTGTTTCTTGACGCTGTCAGGCAATGGATCGAGGTCACTACACTTCAATCTTCCTTGCCGGCATTGGACTAACATCACTACCCGACTAGCACATAACCTTCATGCATCGACACCACATAGCACACCTTGACATCTCTCTGCGTAACCTCGTGACCGATTTCAATGGCCATTACGCTTACATCGACTTCGAATTGAGCAGAAACTTTGACGGAATTCAGAATCCTCGGATATTTGGACACCACGCGACAGAGGTTCCGCCAGAATGCGACAGTGGCGGCTGCTGTGACCCGTTTCAAGTCGATGTCTGGGCATTAGGCGCCCTCCTTCAGAGGATTTGCCAGGTGAAGTCAATAATGTGGCTGGCCGTGTAGCCATTCTAACAGACGTATAATCTACCAGATGCTGGAACATGACATCCCGGAACTGGTTGAGCTCTCGTGCATGATGATGAATCCTTGTCCGGAGAGTCGCCCTCGAGCTAAAGAAGTTCTGGCGGCGTTTGACGACATGGTGGCAGAGATCCGGCATAGAATACCAGAAGGCTGCTCCAGAATGCAAGAGGCGCGGCATTAGCACAGCGTGCCCTCTGTCATCCGAACTCTATTTCACAGCGCTAGTATACACAATAATTATATATTATTCTACAATACCCCAAGCTCAAGGCTATCAGGATTCCATTGCTACCCCGTCCGTCTGAGCTTGTTCCAGTTTCGCCCGCTTACGCGCGAGGTACCGCTCTCTTGCGCTCTGAACATCGTCAGTAGTATTGCGTTTCTGAATTGTCCGCTGTATTCTTTCCGCTTCCTCCGCTCGTTTTCTCTCTGCTGTCCGGCGCTCATCCTCTTCCAGCTGTTTCTGCACCTCTCGCAATCGTCTCTCGTTGATCTCCTTCCGACTTGCGGCCGTCCCTACTGCCCTGTGCACTTGTACGTCCTGTTCCCCGTTCTGCTGTTTCTGAGCCTCCAGTGCCTTCTTCAAGGCGAGATGCCGCGTATTAGGTTGGGCCAAGTTGAGACCTGCGGACAGTAGCTCTCGCTTGTCCACAATCTGACCATCGTCATTGAGCTCGACCTCCTTCCCTTGCTCCCTTGCTATTCTAGCCAACTCCAGATCAGACGTGGGAGTGAATCCGGGGGTTTGGTTATGGTGAGGTTCGAGGGGTTTTCTGCCTGTGGTCCATAGACCCGTTTCTCGGTGGCGGCGACTGTTGCTTCATGCTGCTGTTTCCGTTCTTCCAGTAGTCTCTTGTAGAAATGGGACATGCCTGTCGTAACACCCCGCTTCTTCTTTTCCATTTCTCAAAGACGATAAGTCGGAGAATGCAGACAGGCAACCTGGCTTCTGACAGTCCCCTGCTGCGCGCGTTGGCTGGCTGGGCAGCGCGGGCTGGCAGGAAGGGTAGTCCCATGACTGCGCAGAAGCTTGACCTGCGCTGCGGCGGTGGGGAGATAAGCAACGGGTAGGGCAATAGACGCCATCGCTTGACACCAAAAGTGGATATCTGTGGGCTGTGGGCGCTTTGGAGGGAAGGTGCATTTCAGCGATTATGAAAGTAATAGTACATTCACAGACGGAAAGCGCTCGTTACAAAGGTCGTAGAAGGACACTTGCTTGGTCAGAATACCTATTTGATGGGAGATAGTGAGTTACCGAAAAGGCGGTGTGCAGTCCTGAATTACTTTCGTCAGACTGGGCTGAGGGGAGTACGGTGAGAGCCGTATCTCAGAATTGTGCGGTGGGGAGGGAAAATTTAAATGACATTCATGGGCGCTATATCCTGTAGAAATGACAGGGGGACTATCAAGAGAGGGTATACAGTGTAAGGGGAGATCGCCCAGGTAGAATTCGAGGACAGGTACGAGCAGGTCAGCGTGACAGTCACACTGCTCGTGATCGAGAGACGCGAATGTGTGACATGATCCCATTTGCACTCCGATGGCAAGTCGGAGGGATTCCTCATATACGTCCCCCTCTTCCCATCCTGACTCTTCCCCAAACCACCACCATCTCCTACCCAAAGATCTAAAGCAACTATCGAGCCACAACTCACCAAGAAGGTTATAGGACCTCGAGAAGACGTATCTGAATCAGTTTTGGTCAGTATACAACGGGGTCGAGATGAAGGCGGGGAGTGAGCTCATCGTGCGTGTAGACATCGACGACGACATCTACGATGCGGGTCAGGCAGACATCATGCGCAGCGACGTTGAGCACGCTCTCCGTCGGCCCTATCCACGCAGCATATACCCCGACGTACGCCAAAGAAGGATTCTTCCCCGACCACCACCGCCAGCCGCCCTCATCTCATTTTTGGACGCAACCAATGCGCAGGACGACATCGCCAATGCACAACAGGCCTTCAGCGTCGCCACAAACTACGCCTCCGTCGTCACCACCGCCCCTCATCCACTCCCAGTCGCCGTACGCGACCATCGACCTCC